>JAYRBW010145555.1:0-14745 GCA_036023295.1 Invenusta paracnida | reverse complement strand
GAGACTGCCACAAACAAACTTGGCGGAACTGCTATTAATCTAAATAGGAAGCTAGGTAGGTACACACTGCTCGACTGTCTTTGCACATCATATTTCCGGTGAACAATGGACTCATTAAATCTTGGCTGAAATGGTTGACGCAATCTATTTGCTCGCTTAAGTGTACAATGCAATACCTAGGTCTTTATGTGTGGTCTTTATGTACAGGTTAAATATTAACTTGGGACCAAAATTAAGTGGTCGCGGTCGCGTTGGACAGGTGGTCGCTATACACAGGGTGGTTTAAATGTAAATATTGTTGGGGATACTACAGAGTGGTCGTTATGAGCAAGTGGTCGCTATACACAAGTGGTCGCTAAAGCAGGTTTTACTGTAATGTATTTATCGATTCATTTAAAATGTGTAGTTTAAGTACGTCGATTTGCTTTAAATATTTTTCGATTTGATGCTCCTCCACTAAAAATTAACAAATTTAGCGACAAATATTCTTGACAAAAAGAGCACTCCTAACGATTCCACTTTGGGAAAACACAAAACAACGATAAGAAAACTGATTGAAACACGATATTGTTAAGGAAAAATTGGGAAATGTGATCCATAAAGTGTTTGATAATAATGACAATGTATAGAACTACAGAAAGTTGTGAATTCTCTCAGATTTTAGGAGTAGACTCTATTCATAGATATAATTTTACCTGTTGCTAGTTTCTTTGCTCTATTCTGAGCCAACCACTGCTTCATCTTAATTGGTTTAATCCGCTCTAAAAGTGGTATTGTAATCCCACAGCAAAGTAGATAGATAGTGCCTATACTGGACTGCATAATAATTTAAAGCAATTAATTGATTTTGCATCTTATGGTATAGGGGAGGTATAAATTGAACAAACAATTAATTTCGTTCAGGATTTTATACAAAAAGGCCATAATTGAACATTTTGCTTTATTTACTTGCAGTAAAATTAATTTGAAGAATACATAGATGATCAATGAAATTTACAAACTGACAACATCAACTTATCATTATAGAAAACATAAATTGTCATGACAATAATGAATCCTTCAAATACGTTGAATAGATATGTAATATAAAGGTATATCATACCGATCTAATTATTATTAGGCAAATTGGTATTTTCCATTATGGGCCCAACCCGTGAGAACCTCTTTTGACACAGGTCATTAAGTCGAAGTAGTTTAATCAACCGACTTTGATTTGTTTTCGAAAAGACGACATAGAAGACAATATTGCAGGTGTGATTGAGGTAGAAAATCATCTCCAAAATGTACAAGATGAAAAACTTCCTGACAGTATAGCAGGAGCCCTCAGGCCAGTACTTTAGCATGGCGAGATAGACGAAAAAGGGAAACAAACAGGTGAAATAGGACGCTGAAATGGCCAAAACTACGGGAATCTGGGTAGTAGAGTTGTTACCCGCATCACTAGAGTTATTATTGGCTCTGTTACTTTGCCTCTGAGCGGCCTGTCGTTTTGTGTGACTTCTCCAGCGAAAGAAAATGAGCAGATTAAGTAAAACCACGAGGCAAACGGGCAGAAAGGAGACAAAAATCAGAGCCACTATGTTATTCACACCTGTGCTGAGATATCTAAAAACCAGAGAGCTGGGGTCAAGCTTGCAGGAGGGTGATGTTTCGACAGTGTCCGTAGAATTCTCATCTACAGCTTCTACTAATGTGTAGCCAATGATGTAGACAGAGTTTTTGATCACCGCCAGTGCCACAAATACAGCGCATATAATTCGTGCCGCCTGAATGCCAAGGATATGCCGGCCTTTAACGGGGAACCAGAGAGAAACGAATCGGTCGAAAGTAATGACGATAACGAGCCAGATGGCGACATCGCCTGGTGTATAGTTCCAGAAATGGCCCAGGAGTCGGCAAGCGGAGTCAGAGAGAAGTTGAAGATGGATCTGGTATTTATGCTGCAAGAGGCGCGGTACTGCGAGAGTGTACACAGCTAGTGTGTCAAACACTGCGAGGGCCTTGAAGTAGAAGGGCACATGGCGATTCCGCGATGGATTGTCCGGGTTTGCAGAGACAGTTCGCATGGACATCATGGTAAAGATGAGTCCATTCCCCAGACTAGCGAATATCAATAAAAAGATGGAATAGAGGAGGTCTAGCCAGCTGATTATTTGACTGTAGAGGGTGATTTCTTGTGGGGAACAGGTCATGATGCTGGAATTAAATTTACTCAAAGTCTGACCGTGTATTGTACAATAGCTGCTATGGACCATGTACGTGTTTGAAGTTCTGTAATTAAACTGCAAAATGCCTTGAATATATATATATATTTGCCAATTCCATTTAGGCTCATTACCATTCGTTCGCGGTATTCGCCAATTAAAATAGCATCTAAATATATACGTTCACACAATATGTTGATAGAATTTTTTCGTGTACGTAATATGCATACTATAATGAACACAATAATTTATCACAATTTGCATTATTGGGAATAGTTAAACTTTATAAAAATTTTTGATATAATTATAACAAAAACACCAAGATAAATAAATTATTACGAAAACCTTACCAAATTATTAGAAGTTAGCACGAGCCACAAGTTACAATATGAGTAAGCTTTCAAAGCAATTTTAGTTTTACTAGACAAATATTATTATAGTGGTACATACTAATAAACAGCCGATTTCTTGAACCAATCAAAATCCACCATACGAAAATATGATTTATTTAATAAAAAATGGGAGGTTCAGCTAGAGACCATTTTCAAGCGAAGTAAATAATATTTCAATACACAAAGAAATCGATATATAATAGAGAATTATGAAGTTAATGTGAAATTAGAAGTGCGCGCGACAATTATAAGGACAACATTTGAAAGGGAAAATATGTACATTGAATCAACATTATATGAAAAACCAATTAAGCATAAGCTGCTACAAAACATCCTTATTAAAACTATATTACAAATACCAAAGGCGAAGTGGCCAATCAGTGAAAGAACGCTAAAATACACAAAACTAAATAAATTGGAGGCTAGATAAATACTTGCTTAAGAAACCATTATCAAACTTCATTAAATTTATTTCGTTAGCGGTTTCCATTAATACACCTAGTTCCCAATTACGATAAATAAGTTTAGACGAGTTAAACTCGATGGAATGACCAGTGTTGAACGCATGCATAAAAAGACCATTATTCACATTATAAGTAACGATAGCAACCGTGTGTTCATTAATACGGTTGAAAGTATTACGGTCGGTTTCAACAAAATATACATGTTGGCAGTTTTTAGTTTATATTGTTTGTTTTAACTGTAAGATTCATTTTATATATATTTAATTTATAAACTCACCCTATTATCGTACTGAGTTTTCTAGGCGAGACATACATTAATACAAAATAATCATATAATATTCATAAGTAGTGCAATATATACAAACACTTTTGATGGGTATATAACCTCTTTAGGTAAACAATTAACTAAAAAGAATAGGTAGGTGTTATATATAATATTCGTCGATAAAAACCGCAAAACAAAAAAAGAAAATCCAGTATATAACTGTAAGATATAAAAATCAAAACTATATGTATTACAGCTGCAATGTAAAAGTTTAGTTAAACCGATGATGCAGAGAAATACATTAAGAAGCAGAAACAGAAGCGTACTTAATCTAAAAGCAAGTATCACTTGATGTCAGATGATTTATTGCGCTCCTGCTATTTCAGAATATATTTCTTAACATTACCTGTTCTACTAAACTTTTACATCGCAGTATTCTAATATATTGTTCACATTGTGTTTTCTGTATACATGTAAAATATTTAATTTTCTGGTTTTTAAAGACGAAGATGAAATGAATTGCATTATGTATAAACACACTTTAAAACTTTTGTTTAATTGCAATCTAAGATTTTAGTTAAATTTACTTTTACCAAAGCAGTGTGGCGCTGCCAACGGCTATATTTGAATTGATGGTTAAGCGAAATGACTCAAACTATAAAAAAACAGAGAATTTTAAATAATAGGCAGAAACAATACGGCTTATACATACTTAAAACACCTAATATTGGGTTGTATATGTTGTCAAGATATTTCTTCCAATTTTCGGATACTAATATTTAAATTCTATGTCAATGTCAATGTTTAATCTTTATAAAAGGTAAACTTACTTAAAAATATACATAGGAAACAATTTATTTTAAAATGTAAAAATATTTAAATGCAAGTTAAAGAAGAGTCATGATATCATTTTTGAATCGATATAATATAGTATATTCCACAAAATTTTATACAATAATTTACTATGTACAAAATGCCGGTAGCTTTACAGCATGACATAAAATTATACAAAGAAACAAAGTCAGTCTACTCCTTTGAATATTGGAGATAATTAATTGACAATTTCGCTCATTCTGAATTTGAATCCACCTCTTTCGACTTATCATTCTTTTTAGAGTCCTTCTTTTTCTTTTGAGCCGCCTTTTTCTGTTTTTCGGAATCACGAATTTTCTATAATAGAAAAGTTATTGTAAACAATGTCAATATTAATAAAATAGAAGGTCCTGGAAAAATTTTAAATGGGTAATAATAACATTACATTGAAACATTTCAGATGAAACCCTTAAAATCAAATGGAACATTTAGTTTATAAAACACAGGTTAATTCTTGAATAAGAAATCCCCCGAATATTATCCACAACAAATTCATTTCCACATAATATCAACTGTACATCATTTAAAAGTGCAAGAAACAAAGTTTATTAACCCATTTCTTGAAAGAAGAATGTTACCGACATAATTTGCTGCCAAATAGCTTAACAAATGCAATACTAGTAAAAATGATGGGAAACAATGTCAATAATAATAAAATAGAAATCCCTGGAAATATTTTAAATTGCTAATAATAACATTATATTGAAGCATCTAAGATGCCGAGAGTTCAATCCTTGAAATCAAATGGAACATTTAGTTTATAAATTCTTGAATAAGAAATCCCCCGAATATTAGCCACAACAAATTAATTTCCACATAATATCAACTGTACATCATTTAAAAGTGCAAGAAACAAAGTTTATCAACCCATTTCTTGAAAGAAGAATGTTACCGACGTATTTTGCTCCCAAATAGCTTAACAAATGCAAAACTAGTAAAAATGATTGGAAACAATGTCAATATTAATAAAATAGAAATCCCTGAAAATTTTTTAAATTGCTAATAATAACATTATATTGAAGCATCTAAGATGCCGAGAGTTCAACCCTTGAAATCAAATGGAACATTTAGTTTATAAATTCTTGAATAAGAAATCCCTTGAATATTAACCACAACAAATTAATTTCCACATAATATCAACTGTACATCATTTAAAAGTGCAAGAAACAAAGTTCATCAACCCATTGAAATACTATGTTTCATAAAATTGAAATAGACGAACACTCAACGTTACATAATAATATACTCACTGAGAAAATAGGAACACAAAGCACTTGCGCTCAACCAGCTATACATTGAAAAAAAGTTTAGTAAAATAAAGTTCCGGTATATTCTATTTATCAATACAATCCATTTGAATGTTCAATATACGCACATTCCTTAAAAATAGTTAAAAGCAAATATATTGAATATATTGCATGTATAATGAATATAGATACAAAGTATCACATGTCTATTCTTTTATTTTTTCGCATCTACAATCCTCTTCTTTCATATATACATACATATGTATATAGACAGTTTCCTTTTCTCCTATTAGCGAATTCCCTTTTTATTTCTCTAACTTTTAATACGATCACCACAATCCAAATGTTTAGACCGTATCTTTTCTCCACTGTTATAATAAATCTTCACTCAGTGATATATGTATGCAGGTGAAATACATTTGGCAACAAAGGAACTCTCATATTTTAAGTCTGAAAAGAATTGTACCGAAGCTCTTATACAATTTTCGATGAGTGTTACGTTATATATTTTGTTGCTTTTGTATTCAGAAATAAATTGTCAACTGTCTATAAATATATTATTGTCTGCAATTGTCAATTTAGTTATGTCCCATTATTTCTACTTTCGACGTGAATCCGTAATAAAGATGAATTGTATTAATTGACGTCTAGCCAGGGTTTACTAAACTAAGTATGTAAACAATTAAACTGCGTATTAGAGTGGTTCCAATTATGTGACAAATAAATCACTCAAACTTCTGACATACAACACAAAACCGATCTATATATTAATTCTACATAAAACACATATTAAAAAAGCAATATTTACTTGTCTCAGAATAAAATTTAATTCTGATACAATACATTTTTCAGAAAACCAATACCAACTTAAAGGCATTATCAGTAACAAGTCAATATCGATAGATATTGATTCATACTTAATCAATTTGTTTTATTATGTAAAGAGCGGAACAGGATATTTGGCCACCACCAGCAGTATATTATTATACAGCATAATACATGCTATTTCTATCTAATTATGTAATAAAACAAAGGGACTTTGAGTCATTAATCATAGCATGCATATTTCGTGCTCCTAATCTGTATTCCTTTAATATGAATATCTATATTGTATATCTTATAAATAGCATGTCTTCGAATAATACTATAAAATCTAAGATTACTCTACATCTACTACTGCTGGCCGCTAAATGGCGGGGGCCTAATGTCACGAACCGGTAAAGAGATATATGCCAGAACTTAAGCTAAGAGAATTAACAACGTATACTTAAATGCTTTATCGACTCAATAGCAACCTTTTTTGATAACGCTGGTAGGGACTAACTTGCCCCAACAAGTACTTTTATGTAACAAGCCCCAGACCGAGTACCTGCCCGTGACTTACCTCTCGCGCCTGACGTGCCGCAACCTCAACCTTGGCCTTCAGCGGCTCCAGTTGTGCCCTCGGCACCTCTCGCTTGGTCAGTCGGGCACCCAGTGCCGCCTCCACCCACTTGAGCCGGGCCACAGTGTACGGTGTCACCATGGCAACAGTGCGACCTGCTCTGCCCGCTCGTGCTGTACGGCCCACCCGATGGAGGTAGGTCTTGGCGCGTTCGGGGAGAGAATAGTTCACCACTACGTCCACACGAGGGATGTCCAGACCTCTGTGTTCATTGGACGAGGGCATTAGTTGTTGGTACATGGTGACATTACGCATACCATTAGAAGGATGTTTCGGTATGAATTGGGGTTTTAATATTAACGCTTTAAAAATCAAATAACGGCGAGAAATATTGCAAATAAACAAGACAAATTAAAGAATCTAGATAAAGTAATGCACTTGACGTGAAATTTTTACGCGCTATTTGTTAATTATAAACCGGGCGTGCAAGATAGTCGGCATGTGCGCTAAATTTGGCAGAAATTTCTCTATTTCGCAATTTTAAATATAACCAAAATAAATAAAATTGTACGTATTAAATAGAGTGACCAAAACGTGATAATACAGATAAAAAGACTGACATTTTAAAGGATTTGTAGACATATGACACTATCAGGGGGTGGCAATCAATTCTTTTCAAAGTTTGTGAATAACGATCTTAAGTAATCAAAAGTATTGCATATAATTATAAAACTGATAGTGTAACTATAATTTTTCACAATTCCCCATAAAACGTTTTGCTTTACATAAATCACGTTCGGTATTTTTTGGTTAAAAATCACTGAGAATTACTCCACATATTTCAAGCAATCGACAATAAACTGTTTTTTTAATAAATAAATGTATTAATCCCTCCACTGATCTTAAAGGATTAGGTGAAATAAGTTTTAAAATATTTTAAAAGATTATCAATTATAATTACACATCGAATCTGTCTGTCTAAATAAACATAGCATCACTGACTGCACTGACAATTTTTGTAACAAAAAAAGATGTGATAACTTTTAATTAGTCTGTAAAACATGAGAAGAAAACGACTCAAACTCGGAAGGACAGAAGAAGCCTTACCGCCACAGATGCATAGAAACTATAAAAAAGAAACAATTCAAACGGAAGAAGATTGAGAGAAAAATTAATCGAAATTATTGATTGACATTAAACAGAATTTTCGCTAAGCAGAATTTCTTTAGATATACATAGGCACATAACATGATCTATAAATAAACTACTCAGAAGACACACTTTTCACAGGAATATAACACGACACTCATTTTTCAATTGAGCTTATATAATAAAACCAACTAAATAAAAAAACATCGATCAGCGTAAAAGTATAATAAATATATATGTATATCTAATTTCTATAATAAGATACGTTATAATAAATGATAATATACACAAATTATATGCCATAAAAGCAGAAGAAAAATTCCTTTATTAACTGAATGTTGTATTAAACTTGCATTTTGTAAGAGATCTAATCAGGCATAATATGTTAAGCGGTTTCTTTTGAAAAGAATAAAACCCTCTAGCATCTGCTATTTGGGATGTTTCCTAGATATAAAGGCTCAATAACTTTCCTTCTGTTCAGAATATGATTCACAAAATTCTTCAATTATCCACAACAGTCAGTGCTTTTGTTATACACAGAGCTGGTTTAGAGATAATAGATAGGCACGGATATAGAGGGCACTACAGTACAATAAGGTGCGCAAGAAAGCAGGTGTTTTACGCATAATCGGAGAATACAAATGTATCAGTTTGGACTAAATTTGTGTATACATTATAAAAACACGATATACATATGACATAGTAACAACTCTTATATCCAAAATTAAATATCAAAACTAGTGTTATTGAGAATTTCCTTTAAACTAACTTACCTAAAATGGTTGAACAATTTAAAATAATACATTATTGTGTCGCATTTAGGAACAGCTCACAGTACGAAACCAATTTAAATATACATGTTCTCAGGGTGGCCGCATAAACTTACTTTACCAAAAAATCGAGTATATTTCGAGTAAGCTTTGTAAAAAAATCGAGTAGGGTAGACTATTTAGTTAACTAGTAAAGTTACCCAAATTACCCCGTCTTTGTTACTCTATAATTTTGGAGATTATTTATAAAAAATTACATTGCCAATCGATAAATGCATAATAGAAAAAACAATGGAATGTTTTAGTGTGTGCACCACAGTAACAATATTGTAAATGTTATCAGTCATTAGTTTCATTAATTGAAATAGCACAGTTACATAAACAACAAAGTATTGTAAGATAGATTTTTATACAAATTTTTAAAAATGAGTTTAAATGTGTAAGTACGGAGTTATAGTATTGGTAAGATAGGTAGGTATTTTCTAATCTTTTAGATATAATTTATATGTCCAATCATTTGTGAATAAATTTAGTTTTCTCATTACGTAAGTTCTTGTTTTCTTGAAATTCTTTATTACAACCGCCTTCGTATTGATTTATTAGATTTCAAGTCATCAATGTATACTTTGTAATGCAGGTTTTGAATGACCATTCAACACAAAATGAAAAATGGTACATACAATATAATTAACTAATACAAAACAATTCGAGTATACATTAAAAAATAATTAAGTAATACAAAAATCGAGTATATTTGAGTATGACTCCAACATTTAAGTAGATTCGAGTATATGCGGCCACCCTGTTCTCTACGTCACAAAAATCACTACGAATTCTCTAAGTAAGAATAAAAATGATTTCAATATATATATATATATCAATTAATATAAACTATGTAAGTTGATAATCAAGAAACTCAACATTTTGATAATGCTGCACGCTAACTTCAATAACATTGAACCTAATTATCCGGTTTCGGTACAAGTATACCTATTCTAAAGATTTTTCGTTCACCTCACACAGCACGAGAGTTATAATTTGGGTATAAAGTTACAGAAGTCTTATCTTTCAATTAGTTTCCTTTAATAGCATCATTACCACAATCCTATAAAAGCCAACTCTGGTTTATTGTATCCTGCTGCTAAGCACAAACTTACATGTTTGTTAGAAAGTATCAACTGGAAATTAGACTATATTCATATTTTATCTACATACATAATTATAATCAATGTACACAAAAGCGTGAATAACCTTAATTACACACAAAGCGTACACATAACCTTAATATCGAAACATGATGTACATATTATCAGATCTAAAGACACGCTTTATATGCTAACATATATAGATAGACACCTTAAGTTGTAAGGCTATTAATGCCAGTCTTTTTAAACAGACTTTTATAGAATGTTCGTAATGACATATATTTAAAAGTTTCTAACCACACTTTAAAACATAATACTATACTTACTAGTAAAATATAAATAGTTTACAACAATGGCTTAGGTTTAAAGTTTTTACCCTTACTTCATTAACTAAATTTACCTACTTTTATCTGTTTCCGATTTTAATCGTAAAAAAGTTCATAAATGTTTCTCGTATACGTGATACCCGATATTAATATGTTAGGTCTAATTTATTATATTTAAGCAATAAATTATTGCAATCGACATTAGTTGTCTAAAAAGTATGATTTATAACATTTTTACATAAACTGTTGTATTAGATAATCTTGTACTTGATCAATATATTGGGAGGTATGAAAATGCCTTTACAATGATTCAATCCATTTAAACTTTAGTATAAAATTCTTTTTAGATGATGGAATACTGCAGGTATATTTCACTACATAGCCATCCACAAACTTGAGTCAAAAATCACCAATGATATCCTATATTTCAACTGTTCTCTACTACTGCGCTACACCATACATAGTTACCCAATACTCACCTTATATAGGATATCTGGGTAGCTATCACAAGAAATCTATCAGTGCCGAAATTCTCCAAAATGTTACTTGAGCCAGGAATTATATATTCTAATTTAGTGTGTTGTACAATTTGCATAGAGCAATCTAGCTGATATAGCAAATTCAAATATGTTGAAAGTTTAGCTGCTCAATTACACACTACAGGACGAATATATAAATGCAGTGTTTTGGCAGAACTCACCTGCTGGCCAAGTCCGTAGCGACAAGGACAGAGGCATCACCCTTCCGGAACTTGTCAATAGCAGTCTGTCGCTTGTCCTGACTCATGCCCCCGTTGAGAGCGACCGCTTGGACTCCCACCAGCTTCAGGATTGCCGTCAGACGGGAGGACTCGCGCCAGGTAGCTGTGAACACAATGACACTCGTGTGGCCGGAAACCTGCAGCGGTCAATATGTACATATATATATCCGTCGTCATGGTAATTATAAATAGCTAATCGTTAAGAATTATTACATCGGTAGATATTCATGAGTGCTGTAAAGTAATGTAATTATTGTTTAATTATAACAAAGAAATCTGTCTATAAATCATGTTTATGTATCTCATATAATGCATAATCTGCTACGACTCAACATTAAAATCAATTCCATATCGTTGAAAAGATATACACAATGACAAAACTAGAGGAATTATAACAGTGAAACACCAACCAATTTTGTCTAATGAATCTTATTGAAATTAATCTAAACATAAGAAAATAAAAAGTAATCCAATAAATTATGTTGAATAAATCATGACTTCAAGCATGCTATATACATATTTATATCTAATATTCATAATCCAATAAGCTATTGTTATGAAGCGAAGAACTGGACTGTACATCAAGTTAATAGAGTAACAGCCAGTTAGTACGTTGTCATGGAAAAATTACAACCATTAAGCAATATTTTTGTAGGTAATAGAAACATTAAACTGACTAATATTTGGTTGTAAAATTATTGTAGAATTCAAGAGAAGAGATTCCTTTTAACAACACTTTCTGATAGTGATTAGGCAATATGAGATTTATATGATTTAATCATTGATTGCATATATATTCCAACATATATTGGACCGATCTAAATTATTTAATGGATATTACTTTTTCTTCTAATATTAATCGCATCTCATACAGCAATTTGTATAGGTTTTCCTATTCAAATTTGAAAGATATAGGGCAGGCAACTTTGAAAAAGGTCATTCAAATCAGAACATGTTCAATGAGTGTGTTGGAAATTCAAATTTCGGTACATACTTCAAATTCGACACAAGTCCACAAACTTATCATTAGTGTGATGCAAATATGAATTTAGAGAATTTAAATTCGTTTAATTTCATTCCAATTGGACATAGGTAGTATAATTTTATATAATTTAATTTATATAAATATATAGCATACTCTGGAGTGTATTGAGTTATGTTGAAGCTCATTAAATTACTTTATAAGCCTAGTTTCGACAGGTTGTTGATATTCTACTTATACATATATCTACTTATTAACCTTTAAAATGTTTTTATGTAACTACCCCGCAACAACATTTCCTACACTGCACACGTGTGCATGCAGTGGAATAAAATATATATGACATATATAAAAATTAACAAATTTAGATCAAAAGATTTATTATACCATGCTATCATTTTTCTCTTATTTCATGCTGTATAAAATCGTTTCTATTCCTTTGTCATTTAATTCCCAGTTCATTTATCAAAGTTATCCCATCTTTATTTCACTCAAATACTACAATAATGCAATTATTAAAAGTTTGAGTTCGACAAAATAATTGTTCATTCCCAAATAAACACGACAGCTAACATTTAATGTCTCACAAGTGCAAAGAGTATATTGGTTTTATTTACCCCTTATCATAATTAGAATAAAATATAAGTATTACTTTGTATGTTCTGGTTCACATTTGTAACATTTATGAATGCCGTTTTTGTTTTTCATTTTTCCTCTCGCTTGTATATTTTCCAGCTATTATTAGAGTTCCGCCTCATCGCCGGGATCGACATCTTTAAGATGGTGTCGGTCAACATCAAAAAGTTTGTTGGAGTACTGGCCGAACAATTCTCGGCAGATCCAAATTATTGATTTACCAGACCTATTGTCAAAGCTGCATATATCGGATAAATAAAAACCCCAACAATTTATATTACTTGCAAAAATTCGTTTTAAATGAATTTTTATTCCTCAGAAATACTCCTTTATATACTCAAATATGTAGCTAATCCGATATACACTATTTTGTTACAAAGGGCCGTAATTAACAGTTATTATGTGTATTCAACTATATTATTCTTGCGCTTCAACCACTTGATATAGAGGGTTGAAAACGTATTTGTTTAATTTTGGCTAACAATTATGAATGTTTCATTTTAGGATTATTTTTATTGTATTTTATAATTATCAATTTGACAACCTCAATACTTTCCCTTTTTTATAATACTACATTTTTATTTATATATAAAAATATATTATTAATTTATGTATACTTTATTTTCTCAGTATTCATTCCGTTCTACTTGTCATTTCAAGATACGTTCAAATTGCCCTACCTTCATTGTGTGGCTTTTGAAAAGAGGGTACGAAGCCACAAATCAATTTTTTTATTGCATCACGTTTTGTGATAATGTAAGTTGCTTATATTTAAGGTTGATTGTCCACTCTATTCATTTTAACGTGTTATAACAAGTTTGCTATTAGTAATATTTTTGTAAATCACTTGAGCTGTTTAAAGTTAAAAATCTGATCGAATTTTGGTGGGATTATTATTCGTTATGTAATTTCAAAATAATATTATATTTAAATCGTTCTATTAAATTTAGTTTTAAAAGTAAATTCCGGTTTTACTATAGAAATCGTCATACCCCTTCTCCTCTTCAGTATATATTCCTTCTAATCCTTTTTCATTCTCCCAATCATGTACAGTCATCGACTACTGAGGGAACGGCCTTCCAGATTACCGTTGTCAACGAGGAGCAGCGTATCACCATCGTGGGCGATGGCCTGTCAATAAACCTTGGCAAGATGGACCTTCCCCTGTCGCTTCTTTGTCTGTTGGCGACATTCGCGTCCCACCTGCCCTTTTGCCCATTGTAGGGCTCGTTTATAAATTTGCGATTGCAACAAATCTCAATAAATTGCCTACGAAGGCATAACAATTTTGGGAGGCCTTTTGTAAGGAACTTTTGTAATCTGGTCTGAATGTCAACGTAATCTATTGTGTACCTATTATCGATGCCTAATATTATATGACATTAATTCTACATAAGGATGAATTCAATGTGATTTATGTTTTTCCTAAATTAGTATTTTTCGGGTGAAAATTTTAATCGGGAACACATAAGGTTTCTGGGAACACATAAATTGGAACTTATAAATCTTTAAAATCGCATCAGTTCCCAATGCGATTTGGGAACACGTAGGAACGCCTCCAGTGACACTTTGAGAACATATAGCTATGCGTTCTCAATTCAAATTGGAAACGCATAGAACGCATAACTATGTGTTCCCAAAGTGTCACTGGAGGCGTTCCTATGTGTTCCCAATGGAATTATTTTTTGCAGTGGCACTGAATGATGTTTATACATGTACATAATTGGAACTGTATTGATTATAGAGTAATATTGTACATTGTATATAGTTTATATTATTGATATTTCGACATATTCGAGAGATATGCTTAATGGACAATAACCAATATCTGTCAAGAAAATGGTATTTGTTTCTAGTTGAAGAGAACATCACGCATCCTTCGACTTATTAATAGTTACTGTACAAGGTCAGGTATACTCAACAGAAGATGAATTGCATGGCGACAATTTATTAATAGTTACTGTCCAAGGTCAGGTATACTCAACACAAGATGAATTGTACGCGACGACTTATTAATAGTTACTGTCCAAGGTCAGGTATACTCAACACAAGATGAATTGTACGCGACAACTTATTAATAGTTACTGTCCAAGGTCAGGTATACTCAACACAAGATGAATTGTACGCGACGACTTATTAATAGTTACT
>JAYRBW010145544.1:0-14746 GCA_036023295.1 Invenusta paracnida | reverse complement strand
CTATCCTATATTACCTACTACATAGTTCGCTTAGCTTTACTAGCTAACGACCTATTGCCATAGGTCTAGATATAAGTATATTAATACAATTATAACCATACAAAATAGTACGATATTTACTCGTCCATTAGGTAGGTCATTTCAAAGTCTTAATCAATACATATCTAGCTGTAGTACCTATATTATTATATATATTACTTATCTATGAATAGATAGCTGCATCATACTATATCTACATATATGGTATTATACTTAAATCACTGATTTTGGACTCAAAGTGCGGCTTATACTCCGGTGCGGCTTATACTCCAGAAAATACGGTATTTATTATTTCATGGTTTTAAAATTATTTTTGTAATATGGCTTGAAATCTAAGTATGTTAACAAAATGCTATAGAAACTCAATAGTGCAAACAATATATATATTTCTATACATTTCAAAAGATGATTGAATAAGTTTAATACATTTATAAATGGGAACACTTCCAAGAGGATTATTCGAGTAGCACTTGATATATTTGGCTAGGAAATAAAAGCAATGTGTGGTTTGAATTGTACCTTTGCTGACAATTGGGTTATTGCATTATTATTTATTTGCACATTAATCTGTAATTTAAATTTTAACAAGCTTATCCGTTCGTACAAGTAAAAAGCGAAGTTAATAAAATAAAATATCAGATCGTTAAATTTCATATATACATTTTAAGCTTGCATTTGTATGCACTACCTTTAAATAAAATAAAATAATATTAATGATATTCAAATAAATTAAATACAGAAAACATAACTAGAATTTAATGGAAGTATTAATGTGGCAAATTTCAAGAATTATTCTGCAAAAAGTAGCATTAAAGCTATTGTATTTAAAAAATAATTTAAAAAATTCTTAAAAACATTAAAAGTAATCCAGCAATATCTGGATAGAATGAACCAACAACATTTTTGAACTGAATTTTAAATTGCAGACTGTTAAATGGTTTAGATCTGTAAATGTACGAACGCTAATCCAAGTTTATGAGCTATTAATGAAACTCACGAATAAGACATTTATCTCCTTTTCTTCAAATATAGTAATAGTATTATTTTTGGTTCTTTTAGGTTTCAGAATTTACTCCAACCGGAAGCTAGAATGGAGAGCAGGGCTGTTGAGACCGTCTTCACCAAGAACCTCCTTCTTAAAAATATCTTCGCTATGTCAACAGCATATGCCTTCATTTATACCGGCCTTAATTGTCTTATCTACCTTCAAAGTAGCTTAAATTCAGAGGACTCCCTAGGGACGAATTCCCTTGCCTTGTCTAGCGCTAGTGTTGTTGTATTCTGTCTTCTCCTGCCTCCTGTTCTAATCGCCAGGATTGGATGCAAGTGGGCCATTGTCTTGGCAATCAGTGGCTATCTCATCTACATCACCGCTAATTTCTATCCCTCCTCTTACACACTTCTCCCTGGCTCAGTAATTCTCGGTATATCGTCATCGATTTTCTGGCCAACCAAAGGCGCCTTACTGACAGAACTGTCGTTTGAATACGCCATTGTGACCAATCAGAAGGTGACAGTGGTGATGGCCACTTTTTCGGGAATTTTCTTTACATTTTACCGGACAAGTAAGTTATATGTTTAGAAAGGATGTGAATTTAAGTACTTATTTAATAAAACAATAAAAATAGTTACAATACTTTTGAAAGTATTAGATTATAGATGTTTCAAAGATATTTATTTTACTTTTACACATATAGGTATGTGTAATATATATAGATTAATTTCTGCTGCATTTTAAATTGAAAGTTAAATATTTTGTTTATATAATTAAATTATAAAATTAGCTTGTAGGTATATTTAAATGTCTATATCAACTATAAAACATACACAAACTTGTTAATTAAATCTTTTAACTGACGAAATATAAAGCTTATAATTATCATTAAGTCTAAGAAATCAGTTTTATAAAATATTCTAACTATAGTTAAGCCTAATTTCAATATATTGCTCTGTGTAAAACAATCCTATTTGTCTCATAATTGAACAAGAATATGTTGTATAAATTTTACAACATTAATATTGTTTTATTAAAATTAATTTTTATCATAACTTTAATGTATTTTCATTACTTTAATGTATAATGGATTACTAGTTCCTGAGTTAGGTATATATAATAAGTCTCATAATATAATATAGCCAATTACTCTCAAATTTCCATTAAGGCATAATGTGGGGCAACTTAATGTCGTCTGCGATATTACATCGTCCACTTGATAATGCTACGATCAATGAAAATTCCAATTACTCTATTAATAATTGCGGCATGGATTTTTGCCCCAAAGACAAAGTGGATACTCGGGAAATCATTTCACATTATTACAAAGTGAGAAATTAATGCCTGCTTCAAAATTGTGCTTTTATACATCAAATGTTTATTGTCTAATATGTCTTGTAATAAGTACGATTTCAGAATATGCGTGCGAAATATCAATGTTGATTTTGATATAATTTTACTTATTGCGATAATTGCTATACTTAGAAATAAATAAAAATAAACATACCCATTTACAGATATATTTTGTTTGTATATAAGGAAAGCATAAATTCAGTAATATATACTAAATGTACTTTTATGCATAAAAATGGTAAAACGAAAGAGAACTCTCACAAAATAACATTATCTATGTATATATTTAAATATAATGAAAATAATCACTTATAGACAATTCTACGTTTAAAGAAACATTTGACAAGGAAAATTCTCTTTTAGTAGAGGCTTCGTCAGTATTTAATATCAGTTGAAGTTGCACATTTTTACTATCGAAATAATTGTATTTCTTAAATAGATATTGTCGAAAATTAAATATTGTCATTCAATTTCCGTCTGTGTTTCATACAACATTTTCAACAGATAGTATATTATGTCGATACAGAAAAACATGTACCTATCATTCCAATATATGTTCCTTTATTTTCATTCAGGTCTACATAATGGTTGGCATGTGCGCACTTTGTGTTTCCATTGGCCTTTTCATTGTCATCTTCTTCCTCGACAATCTCAAATTCCCAGATCGTAACACTGAGATGGATATAGCTGCTGTTACACCTATATCCCGTAAAAAGCGAAAATCAGTACTGCAACTTCTACTTAGTACGGTTAGGCAAACAAAAGAGCCGAAATTATTCTTGCTTCTGCCTGCCACTTGTTACCTCGCTTATGAGCAGGCATTTATAATGGGGGATTTTACGCAGGTATGAAATTAGTCAAGATCATTATGTATCCATTTTCTATTTTCATATTACATACAAATCATTGATTTTGTAAATTATATAAATGTATACATTTATCGGATCAGCAAGCTGCGCTAATGAATGTCGGAATCATACAAATTAAAAATGAGCAAAATTCATGTTTAGGCATTACATTAATTGATAGCATAATTTCTTCTATTCGCCAAAACGCATCATATCCTGGTCATCTGAAAAAAAACGATTATTATTTACAATAAATTACAAATAAAGTAATACTATAAAAAATCAAGCTTTACAGCACTAATCCTTTAAATTGAAGTTGTCTTAAATAGTGTATCTAGATTAGGTATAGGATTTTTAATAGAATGTCCCTTTTATTTAATGTCATTTGCGCTAATATCATTTTTGCTAATGTTACTCGCCATTTTTGGATTTTAACATTTTTAAATCGGACATCGTTTGTTTACATGTAATGCAGGGTAGGGTAGTATATCTGATAAGTTAGACACTATTTTAATCGTGTTTGAGTACAGTTTTTACCTTTGACTTCAGCCATCAGATTTGAGATATACATAAATAGATATTTTGTACAATGATTTTGTTAAAATCTCCTCCTCCTCTCTTCCATTTTCAATCTTTAAAGTTAAATAATTTTATTTTTTCATCTTGATTCTAAATATTTTTTCACTCACACAATTATAGTCCTTCGCCGGATGTTATCTGGGCATCGGGATGATTGGTTACGTAATCCTGTGTTACGGTTTTGTGGATACGATCACCTGTTTTGGAGTCGGTCTGATTATGAGGAAAGTTCCCGAAATTCTAGTTGTCATCAGTGGTGAGCTATATTTAATAAATATATACATTTTTATCATAATTTTGTCGTTGTGTCTAAACTGTACACTTAATAAAGAAATAATATGGTGATAATTAATATTTATGTATTTGAAAACTAAAAAAAATCAATTTATTAAATAAGGCATTTTAGTTATAGCTTCAAATATATTTTAAACTATTTGTAAAATGTTGAATTCATAGAGTACGCATAGAGAAACAACTCTAAGGGCGTTGCTATGGACTCTGACCAAAAATAAATGAAATCGAAATTTTTAGAGTTACAAGTTAACCCCAATTACGATGAGTATATATATATCACAAAAATAATTTTAAAATTATTAAATAATAAATACTCAATATATTACACGTATTTTGGAAATAAATGACTATTATTATGATTTTGTTATTGATGACTGCCATTCATGTCTACCCTGGCAAATGTTTTAGCATTGAAAATGCCATTTATGACTGCTGTAATAAACTAAACTAT
Organism: Invenusta paracnida; assembly: GCA_036023295.1. NCBI lineage: Eukaryota > Metazoa > Platyhelminthes > Proseriata > Coelogynoporidae > Invenusta > Invenusta paracnida. Next base: position 10,188 of record JAYRBW010145544.1, on the reverse strand, counting down.
TTTTTTCGTTTGCGTTTTCATTAAAAATAAATATAAGAGCTGAAATCTACAATTAATTAAACGATTTTTAAATTGTATTTTTTTATGTATACATTCAAAACACAACAGTCATTCCTCTAGCTATGTATGCTATTGGTTGTATTTATGTATATGTATGGGTGTAACTATGATATTTGGTATAAGAGGAGAATGTGATATTTTCTAATGTAGGGCCATTCATTGTTTAGTATATTATATCTTTATAAAAAACTATATTATGCTGTGATTTATTCTCAGTTAGTGGCAAATATATTTACGAGTCGTATATAGGTTATTTACTATCAGATTACAAAACAATAAATATTAGTAATAATTTATATAGTACGATAAAACATGAAAATAATTTGGAGGAACATTTGAATTACAAAGGAATCATAAAGTAACCAAAACATCGTGCTATAGGCCATATAGCTAAATTTATTTTGAAACTTATAGTTCTAATATTGCATTGGTGGGTGGATTCAAGGATGGGGGAGGGTAAAGGGTGTTCAAACCCCCTCCTGGGAATTTTGTTTTAAAGAGCTTTGATAAACGAAAGAAAAACAGATGAGTATAGGTTATTGTAATAAGTGGTATATGATTACATTACCTATATTAAATAAATATTTAAATAGATATATTAAAGTATACGAGTATATACTTAATATCTACTTAGATATAGGCAATATAGGTGTATATATATCATATAATATAATCATTAAGTTGTATGTAGGGTAGCTATAGATGTCACAGCTAGTTATGTATATATACAATATAATATAATATATACAAAATTTACATATAATCGCATAAATATACATCATGACAATACTATTTATAAGGTGTCTGGAAAAAATCGTTTATTATAAAAAAAATTATATTGTTTACAATACCAATAATCATAGTTTCTTAAATATGCCTGAATTACAATAGAACATATATATTATTTATGGTTTATTTAAGTAAATTCCGTTGGCTTCGATGACATTTCTGCAAATGATCTTGGAGAGCCGTAAATTCTTTGTTGAGCTTTCGAGCTATCAAAGACACAAGAACGTTGTCAAAAAATTCGCGCATTTCTTCAACGTCATTCAAAGTAACATTGGCTCGCATGGCCTCCATATTTCTGAAGATTTCTCTGTCACAAAGGTTCAAGTTAGGAGAGTAAGATGACTGGGTGATTCTTGATGCAACGCTATTTTGTAGGAATTGTTCTGTGACACTAGTATTCTGGGGACAAGAATTATCGTACATCACACAATACGTCCCATTGCTAAGTCCATGCCCAGACTATTGAGGCATTGAAAACAATTGCGAAGAAAGACGATATATCTCTCAGCATTGAGGATCCCACCATCCTCCGATATTTAGAAGTAGCTGTACCCGTTGAAGTTAGAAGCCCTTATTATGTGGTACTTTTTTGAGGCGATGGTCTTTCTAGCGATCTCAGTTCGGTCTCCAGCTGGACCAACGGCATTAACTGGAACCCATTTTTGGATGTTACGCGAAGGTTGAAACAATTTTAAGTACAGCCTCGTCACAGACGAACAGTCGCTCCTTCGTATCTCTCTTGGATAATGCTTCAAGCAATATTTCGCACCACCAAACACAATCCTGCTTCCGTCGGTCATTGAGGTCGTGTGGGATCCACCTGGCTGTCACACTTTTTAGGTCCAGCTCCTCGGTAACAGTTTCGTGAACTGTGATCTTCGGTAAGAGCCCCAGTCGCTTATCCACAGACAATCAGATTATTGCAAAATTAATAGATATTTAACAAACGATTTTATGGCCACTATATTTATTTTTTTACTAAAGAAATGACTTTTTTAATTTTATTACTTTATTTTTCATACCTTGTATAAACTTTACAATATTCTAATCCGATTGACTATACATATTTCAATTTTGTATTTTTTAATGTAAATAATAGATAATTATATATACCTTCATTTTAAATACTTTGTATTTTTAATCGTTTGTATCGAACTATCTAATATGTATTATGTATATTTGTAAATATACATTTTATACTATTTCAATTGTGCTTTTACATTTTATTTCTATTATATATGTACATTTTATAGCCCCTGTGGTAGGTATATAATATGAATTTCAACTTACATAACCGTATAAGCATCTGAGTTATGTAAACTAGAAATAAAAATGATGGTATATAGAATATTTCACTTTAGGGCTAAATAACGTATAAATAAACTAATTTATATACATTTAAATGCATTCTAGATATAAAAAGTTCAAATATTGTGGTGCTAGGCTCCGAAAAAAGTGGCAACGCTAACATCTTAACCAGTTGATGTTGGATTATTCTTATTCCAACCCTCTTGTAGGAGAAAAGTTGGATCTGCGCTGCATTGGAATATATTTTTTGTTTTGGTTATGAGAATTTATAGATTGATTTATATTAATATCCACAAAACATTAGTTATTAAAAAAATGCACTGCAGAATTTATTTTTCAATTATTATACATGGGTATTGTTCTATTGATAAATGTAAAAAATATGTAATATTTCTAAACATAATTATTGATAATTCTATATAAAAATAGATTTTTATTATTTAACACAATACAACATATAATTGATTATGATTCTGAGTGTAACATAATTCTGACAAAGGCACATAATAATATATGTAATATATAAATTTTATTCATAGTTAAAAAGGAGTTAATTTCTCGAATTAATAGTATTTTACACACATACGTACAATTTTTATGACTTTCTTACATTGATTATAGTAACACCCCTGTGTTCTAACATTCCAGGATTTCTGATCCATGCTGTGGTATTGTTGACACTGCTCCTCTGGCGTCCGTTTCCATCTGATCCGATTTTCATCTTTCTGACAGCAGCTCTTTGGGGTGTTGGGGACGCCATCTGGGAGACATCGTTAAATGGTGAATTCAACGTTTGAAGCCAGTCAATGAAATATCTACACATATTATATAATGTTTAGATAATAATTAATTTAACCCCTTAAATATTATCAATTTGAATGAAATAGAATAATTTATACAAATTTGATACATTTTTTATCGTTGCTATATCAGATTCTATATACTCACAACCTACTCTGAATTACAGTAAGTCAAAATGAAATTGTTTGCGTCAAAATTTCGATATATTTTTGTTTTTATCGAATAATTTCAATAGGTATACATTAATATATTTTAGTTAAATTAAGTAATTTCTAATTTTTAATTCCTATATGAAATAATCTGTTTTATTTAAAAACATATATTTAAATTTTAAACGCTACTCTTTAGTTTAAGAAAAATCATTATATTGTGTTTTGGTATTCTCTTGTTGATAGACAGAAAATAACATTTTAGACATTAGAAAATATAGTAATTTTATATTTCAGAAATAAATTTATATATATAATTTATTTAAACAGTAAACATAATTTTGCTCAAATTATTATAATAGTTATCATAATGGTTACTATTTAGTTAAAAAGTTTTTAGAGTTTTGTCGGAATAAATGTTTCAACTATATTTTTAAAATAAATTTAAATATTCCTCTGTGCATAGATATAGATATATTTATAATTAATTGTAATATATTTGAAATTGATAATAATTTCAGAATCATAATTTATTTACAAAGACAACCTTCCACCATCAACAGAAAATGTTATAAGAAGAAATACAAACAAAAGGAAGGGATAGTAATGTGAGCACAATTAAATAAATACGATGAAGAGAAAGGAGTAATTGATTACAAATATACAGACAATATCAGAGACAAGTTAAGTACAACTAAAGAGGAAGATATCTTTAATGCGAGATGGAATGTAACTGCCGATCAGGCTTAACATTTTTTGAACGCATTAACACATAGCGTAACAATAAAAATCCGTTATAAATTGTTATCAAAAAAAACTTTCAATTAAACACCAAAGTATACACATTATATATATTTTGGAATGTATAAGGTTATCTATTAAAATGAGCACATTTTCTAACTTTTCTCCTTTACATAATGCTTTCCCGAATTATTTCTTACATTTACGTCATTTCTTTCAGCCGTGTACAGCAATTTATTCTCGGACAACTCTGAGCCGGCTTTCTCGAATTATTATCTCTGGAAATCCATTGGCTATTGTTTCACTTTTGGGATGTCCGGTTTGCTCTGTGTTGAAGTGAAGACCATCATGTGTCTCGTGTTTCTCATCTTTGCGCTGATTGGCTACATTCTAATGAAGAAGGTGACGAAAGACTTGTCGTGTCGAGACGAGAAATGCTCATGCCCTTGTCTACACTTCTACCAAACTTTACGTATAACTAGATGATCATCGATATATTTTAAATACAATTGACGAGCTGATTACTACGATATACGAGTGTAGCCAAAGCTGTGCTAAATTAATAAAACATATATGAAATGTCAATTGTTAACAATTATGTCATTTATTTATTATAATTCTTAAGTAGCAAATATTATTTATTGTTATTTTCAAAAAATTATAAATAATTAATATGGAATCATTTTCTGCTTTTTTACTCATATTTTTAATCAATATTTTTAAACGGAAAATATAATTGGTCTCATAATATTAATCCTAATCAATTTTTGTGAATTTAATAATTTGTCTTTGTAGCATTTTGAAATTGTACTGTTTTTATGTTTATAAACTAATAGCAATATCTATTGGAAAAAATATGTAGTTTTCTCGTCCTTCTTAGTATTAAGCATAGAGTAATTATACATAGAGTTTTGACTCTTATTGATTTCATAGGCATCGCGTTTTTCAGTTTTGTCAATATAAAATCGTTTTTTTAATGAATTTGATGTGAATGGGTAGACTAGAAGTAGAGTTAAATTATTTTTATTAAATTCATTAGCAAATATATATATTCATACAATTTTAACATATGTAAGTTGTCTGTCATGTTCAATTCACCGCATGTGTATCTAAATCTGTTTTCCTGGATAAACGATTTAATTGCTGTGAAATTTAGAACTATTATTTTGCAAAAGCTTTTTGGTAGACGAATAGTAGTATAAAACTGCATACAGAATCAAAAAGAGTCAAAACTCTATGGTATTAAGGTTGAATAACTTTCATCATAGGGGAGATAGCACATAATCCATTTCTATTTGATAAAGTATCATTATTTGAACGTAGTTTTCCAGACTCAGTGTAGGCAGTATCTTTACAATTGTGAAGGGGGTGTCACTATTTTTGAAAGCCCATTATCAAGAATTTTATTTGCTATACCGACATAAGAACATGAAAGAAATGATACCTATAGTAAATAAAAATTATATTGTTAATTTTAACATAGTATTGTTTACATACAATCATTTTCATGTAATGAAATAGTAAAACTGTTATATATAGCTAGTGTCCTTGTTAAAATAGTACATATATAATATGTTTGATTAATAAAAGTATAATGATCATTTAGTTATTCTATAATATCGAATAAATATTAATGAAATAAAACAATGTTAATCACTACAAATAATTACAAAGACCAGCGCTAGATTTCAAAATTTAGTAAAATACACTTTTCTTTGAAGTTTGCGAATAATAAATTCAAATTCGCTAGTTTATTGAGGTAAAATATTGTTAATAAAAGATTTCTTTATATTATACATTCAAAAGCCGTAGTGTGATTCAGTCTTTCTTAGCCTGTATAATACTTGCTCGCAAATGAGTTGCGTCAATAGTTGAGAAATCTAACGTTCCGACGTAGCATTAGTGGCCCGTATACAGAACGATATTTTTCCTGAAATCATAAACAATGCCTTTTTAGCAGTGGAAATGTATGTATAGTAGAAGTGGCTTATCAATTCGAATATTATTGGAAAGGGAATAGGTATGTAAAATTAGGAGTTGTATCGAAAGATTATCTTCTTTAAAATCTTTTTAAAATTACAAACAAAACTGCAGCTCTTCATCATTCTGTTTCATATTAAGCGTTTTCAATAGTAACTTTTTAAATTCTTTGAAACGGAGTAGCACTTTATACCTTAAAGCAAGAATATTTTCGGACATTTATGATAATTCCAATTCTCAATACTGATTTCAAAATGTTTTGGTGTTTTATCATAGTAATTGTTTAGATCGTTTACTTCGTGTTCAACCACTGTTAATTTAAGTATATTATGTTCTAAAACCAATCAAACACTTTTCATCATGATGATCACACTATGTAACGAAATTTTGATTTTTGTTTGTCTTTGGTCAGTAAACATAATTATCAATTGTCTTGACCAACGTATTAGTAATTTAATATCCATCTTTTGTTGTCACCGATTTTGACTGAAGTGCTTGACTAATATTGTTAGTGTATGGAAATATCACCTCTGAAGTAATTACACTAACTAAAAATAAATTACAATTTCTACATCTGCGACTTTGCTCCAATGGTCTTTACTTTAGTTTATAAATCTAGATTCCTTTGCTCTAACAATTTGTCCCAGAAAAACTGCACAATCGAAACATTATTATTAATACTTTTTTCAAAGTTTTTAACCAAGTTGATCTTTCACAGTCCATTGTGTAGTACTCAACACGACATACCTTTATTTTCAGATTTCTCCTCTTGTGGTAAATTTTCAAATGAAACTTCACGCTTTAGAGTAGAAAATATGAAGAGTCTTGTGATTTCAAGACTGGCATCTCACATATCTCGAAACAATATACATATGTCCTTGATAACACCCGAGTAACACCCAAATGTAGCGCGTGTCCATAGCAAAGACTAAATATTGATCGAGGTTCAATATCTTGTATAAGGGAAATATTATTATCTTTTAATTTACGTTACGTAATTAACGATGTTCAGTATTTCAGACAATGCCGATACATATTTGTGCATGACCAGTTTTTTATAACAATCTTCATTATGATGTAGCCAATCAGAGCACCGATGAGAAAACCGAGACACAGGAGGGTCTTCCATTCAATACAGAAGAAACCCGAGATCCCAAATGTGAAACAAGAACCAATTAATTTCCCGAGAAAATAGTTTGAGAAGGCTGGCACGGGTTTATTTGAAAACAAATAACTGTACATAGCTTAAAATATTTAGGCAATAATAGTAAAATAAATGTAATCGAAATAGTTTTTATTTCAAATTAAAGAAAATTTAGAAAATACTAGGCTATTATTTGAAAAATGATTCAATACGACTTATTAACTTGCATTTTTCGATTTTATGCATATAAAATAAAGTAGTCACTATTTTATAATAAAAATTGTTTAATTCCACATATATTACTTTTAAATTACTAGTAGTAAAGTGTAATAGATAAATAGAATGATATAAATAGAAATATTTACTACTTACACAATAAAAAATTATCTAAATAATATATTAAACATAATATATAGTATTTGATTATGTAATTCCGTATGAATTTGGAAATCTTTGAGGGTTATTACTTAAAGAAAACAAAAAAAACTAAATGACTTCTAAATTTATATTTCACTTTTGAAGGCAGTAAATGCATGCATTCATCAGGCGTGGGTTAAATAATTTAGCAATTTGAATATAACTAGACTAGTAGACCTGATAGACACCACAAAACTGTTGAAGGCTACCAATAATAGGTCGATTTTCGTAAAATAAAAAAAATGAATCGATTTTATTTAATATAATATATTATACACCTACATGTATACAGATATTAAAATGTGTTCTTTAAAACTTCGCAATAAAAAATGAAAAGCTATTTAAATATTATATATACGATTCCTTTAACAACCATGCCTTTTCTTTCTAACAGTGTCTCAAATAGCATTTTACTGAACAAAATGAAATATTGAAATTTTCTTTGAATGATAGGAAATGACATAATTTAAACAAAATTATTTAGTATTTTAGCATATATACACATTTCAATGTCAATATTGACAGATGTTTTAAGGGCAAGTTTTATAAAAAAAGACACTGATGCACTTTGTTTTCATAAAAGTTGAGACATTTTTGGCGGTCTCCCTCCTGTCTTTGTAATATATATGTGATGATTATTAATAAATCCATAAAAGATCTCGCTAAAAACCTACGTCTTGAGATTTTTTAGCTTTCGCATTACTTTCTGTGTATCTAACGTAGAGTAAATCATAAAGTGCATATGACATAATGGCTTGAAAGTAAATTTCTTCTCATTTTATACGAGTAGGAAATTAAAATCTGTATTTTCTGACCTTGAAAATCAATTTTAACTAGAAATAACTTTTACTGCTTTCATGTGTAGAGACAAGAATATTTTAGTAAAGTGCTGCCAATGCATGATGCTTGGAGTAGTTCATTAAAAAAATTAGCTTATACTTTATTTAAACGCATAATAAATGTATTTCTTATGACTTCAGTGACATGAATTTGCTCTTAATATGAGAATGACCTTAAGCGTTTGGTTTTTGTAAGAAGAACCTTCTCATGTAATGGAAAATGACATGACAAGTTGAAGCAGATGGTTGCTATGAATCAACTTAAAGTAAAACGACCAATTCAAACTTCTTATTATGACATACTTACGAAGATTTCCTGGATTAGTATCTTGTTATATCTTCATAAAGTATCTTTATACACATTGGAAAATTCTGGTTTAAAATAGATATTATTCAAATATTGCATCAAAATTTTTATATTTTTGGTTTTGTCAAGGGGAATTAAACTAAAATTGGTAAAATAAAAGTATACAGATTTACCGATATCATATTTTTATTTTTACAAATAAATTGTGGCAATGTACAGATTTTATAGATTTCAATATTGTACAAAAGTGAAATTGATTTATAATATAAATATTATAAAACACATGTAAGAACTACTGTCACATCTCAGTGCCCTAAATATAATAGTACCAATTTGTTTCTAAGTTAACCTTAAACAAACTGATCAAATGTTTGCAAATCTATCAATATTAAAGTTTCATTGGGAACATTTCATGCATTTATCGGTGTTTCATAAGGTTGTGGACTGCACAATGATTTACAAAAATATTTGACCTCACCGTTAAGCTATGTCTCCAAGATGCCATCCTCAACACCCCAAATTGCTGCAATCAGGAAGATGAAGATCGGATCAGATGGAAATGAACCCCAGAGGAGAAGTTTCAATATAATTGCAGCGTGTAGCAGAAATCCTTATTTAGTAGTGCAAAGAGAGTGGAATGTATACTATGTTTAATTTATATAGAATAGGATAGGATAGTATAGTATAGTATAGTATAGTATAGTATAGTATAGTATAGAAAAGGATAGTATAGTATAGTATTGTATAGTATAGTATAGTATAGTATAGTATAGTATAGTATAGTATAATATTAAATAATATATTTTTTAAATAATAGCTGTAACTTTCTATTATATGAAATATATGGTACGGTAGGTATATATTATATAACTGTACAAATTGACAATACCTTGTTTGTCTTGGGAAGGAAGTGAAGGAAACTTTAATGACTGGGGCAAGTTGACCTCCAAAAGGGTGGAACTTAAAAGACCTCTTCCAAGAGAATATTTACCTAAATTTGATGAAGAAAAGGATAAAAAATTCTTTTATAGTTCCAAGAAAGAAAATTAATATGAATATATGGTAACTTATCAATTAAATTATCTTATAAAAAATTATTAGATATCACGATATTAAAATTATTCTTTATCTAGGTATGCAAAAGTAAACAAAAATATAAATCGATTAATCGATATATCTATAAATACAGCAAAACAGCAAATGAATATAACTAATAGTCGAATTCTATGGCGGACCAAAGGGTTCAGTCACGTATAAACACTTATTTAATAAATAACTCACTTATTTAATAAACAGTCACTTATTTAATAAATAACTCACTTATTTAATAAATAACTCACTTAATTAGAAAACAACTCACTTATTTAATAAATAACTCACTTATTTAATAAATAGCTCACTTGTTTAATGAATAACTCACTTATTTAATAAATAAGCCACTTATTAAAAAAATAACTCACTAATTTAATAAATATCGCACTTATTTAATAAATATCTCACCTATTTATTAAATAAGTGAGTTATTTATTAAATAAGTTAGCTATTTATTAAATACGTGAGTTATTCATTAAATAAATGAGTTATTTATTAAATAAGTGAGTTATTTATTAAATAAGTGAGCTATTTATTAAATAAGTGAGTTATTTATTAAAT
>JAYRBW010145533.1:0-14747 GCA_036023295.1 Invenusta paracnida | reverse complement strand
TAAGGAAAGGTTCTCTCGAAAATGTGCGATAATAAACTACCATCATCAACAGCCAGTGCTTTTAATTGACTTTACCTATGACTAGTATATTCTTTACTACAAAAGAAAGTGAAGTCCATAAAATATAAAATACTCACAAGGACACTTGTTGTTTAAGTTCTTCCTTATTAACTTCTCCTGTTCTCTCCACAATATCTCGCATTCCTTTCCGAAGAAATTCCAGTTTTTCTCGCACCTCGGTTTTCCATTTCCGACACCGCTGCTCCTGTTGCTTAATTAATCTAAAAACGTAATTGTCGAATATATTACTCTCGAATGTAATAAGTAGTAAAAATAAATATACATATATATTTGTATTATAAAATACAAAAAAATTATAAAATATAACTGCACTCACTAAAAAGTAAGTTTCATAAATTGCAAAACACATCAATCAATACAATTATATTACCCAAAAGAAATATAATTGAAATATAATACCGTACAATGAAGTTAAAACATTATTCGGCATAATATTGTTAGTAAATTTATCATCATATAAATTACACTGAAGTTATTAACTGTAATTCAAGAGTTCAGTTATATTAACACTTGCTTAACTTATACTGTACATTGTTCAGTGACTAACACATAATAGTCAATTATGTTTAATAAATAGTTCATTATAGATAATAGTATGTTGTCCCTAATTGAAAATAATTATTTGCAAAAAGTTTTAAGGAAACCTGAAGCATATCCTCCCCTTAGTTTATAGAAAGTTAAGAAAAATAATTTAATTTAAAAAAATAAATCATATAGCTAGAAAACATGATACGAGTATGTATAGTAACATTTATATTTATCAGGATTCGTACGCCATTTGGACTATTGAAAAGCAGTACCTTCAAAAATATTTAGTAAAATATTGGCAAACATGTAAATTCGAACAAATATATATATAGGAATATATATGAGCATAAATATAACATATTAAAAACAAATAACTTTTAGCTTTAAGCTTTGACGTAAATAATATTGTCAATGTCAGACATGAAAATAATAAAATATTACATAGAAAATAAAAAAACAGATAATTTTAAGTTTCGATGTAATACTTTTATATGTAAGAATTTTTTCTTGTCCTCTGATGTGTTTTGTAATGCGTTACTCTGCAGGAGCATCGATTTTATGTCCTTGGAGTGTACAGCTTTATCCCACAGTTAATTGGCTTGTGACCCAGTTGTATACTGGGTCCTGGAAGATGTAACAGATGATCTGCGGTTAGTCCAGGCGGTTAGTGCCAACGCGAAAAGCAGAGGCAGCTTCCTTTTCATGATCATTCTATCTAATATGTCAACAAATAAAGTAAACTGGAGTTTACGACAATCAACGAAATCATCATATACCCAGCTACATGCAGATAATTTATGGAGCACCAAAGTTTTCTTTTATTGAAGGTCTCTTAGCAATATTTTCAGAAGTCTAACAAGACAATGATACAGTCAAAATTTTTGGTAACAGGATTACTTTTGAAGCTTTTTGAAAAGAGTCAGAATGAATAGCTTTGCTTCGGCTTTCATTGTGTAAAATTATCTGTCAACTTGCCCAACCTCTTGAGATTGTTGAGGGCACAAGTTGCTTTATAACCAGGATCAACCGATGTAATGGGCAAATGATTATCACTGTTCACAATGTCAAGTTTGATAACTTCAGTGGGAAATTTGTCTTGAATAATAGTTGGTTCCTAGGCATATTCCTATATTACAGTACCAAATATAATCAACCAGTTTAATATTAGTCATTTCAGTTATCATAGATTTAAATGCATCTAGATCAGTACTTTACTTAGCCAATAACAGAAACCCACCTAGCCAGCCATAAGTATAGCTACAGTAAAGCTATGCCAAATTACATAAGTAATACATTAAAACAGAATAAAATATTACAAAACAAAAAATCGGGATGGCCTTATCAGATGGATAAAAACGGTGTAATTTCATATATTATTTAAAAAAATTATATCTTTTGTAAAGATATAAAAGAAAAAGAAATTGTGGCTCTCCTGAAAAATTGATTTTTATCAGTGTTTTTTTACGACAAATAGCACCTTTGATGGCGAACTAATACTTAAATTAAACAAACTAACAAACAATTACACTGAACACACATTATTGTAAATACTGTTTCACACAGGGAACACTTGTATAATGGTTGTTAACCATTGGTTGTAGCCAAATAAACTCAGTTTCCCATTTAGAATTGTAGAAATTATTTCCACATTACAGTTGCCATACAGGTCTGAAAAACAGGATTGTCACTAATTATATATTAAATTACATATTTAAACATGGACTATCGCCCATGTTGTCTGATAAATCAAATGAGAGGTGATAGCCTTATTGAATTAAAAAATGTAAGAAGATAACGTTAAATTAAGAAGCAATTGACAGAAGACACTGTCAATATTTGCAGTATTCCGTCAAATTCTTACATTTTAAACTACGGTACCTTACATTCTTAGAGCAGAATTAGTATAGTAAAAAACTGTAAATGATTTTAATTTAGCCATGTTCAAGAGGAAATGAAAAACTTTTAGTTAAACTTTTAATTTAACGTCATACCAGCTATGAACATATCTAAGTCACTGTAAATATGTTGTTACATAAGATAATTTATGCGAGCATTATGCTATAATAGCGAGCATTTTTTTTGTTAATTGTTCCAATCATACAAATAAATTGACATTATTCTTATAAAAGTATCAATAAGAATTACATATTATTATCATTGTAAAAAATGTATACAATATGAAATAATGAAAAAGCAGTACTTTTACTAAAAAAGAAAGTTAATACACAAACAGTACTTTAGTAGTACTAGCAGTACTTTCTTTTTGAAAACAGTATTTTAGCAGTACTAACCTCAAAACAGTACTTAGCAGTACCAGCAGTACCCGTACGAACCCTGATTTATATATAATACATATGTATATTATATTAATGATATTGTTTCTATATATGTACATTTCAACGTAACACGCATGAAATGTGTAGTGTATTTCAACAAATAAGTCAGACGAATTTAATAGCTGAACAATAAAAGCTGCAGAATATTATAATTGCAGAATAAGACTATTTTATAATTAGTTCAAAACAATCTTGCCTATAAACATTGATTAAAACTTCTGAAGACAGGATTTGCGAAAGCATCAAACTTTAATTAATCTAAAAATAGTTACGCATCATTTGACTTAATCCAATGCCCATTATTTTTTATTCGTGAAGCCAAATGATCGAAATTCTTGCAACATCTTATTAACAGAAAACTTTTTTGGGATTTGACAGCTTTTAAATCCTGCATTTTGTATACATCGTCTTGCGTTCGTCCACAACTGATTAGAATAAAACTTTAAATATTCAAATTTTATTAAAACTTTCAAATAAATAGGCATCGTTGTTAAATTATTAGATATTAATGCTCTGCTTCGGAAAAATTCCTAACGATTTAATTCTACTGTTTTATTCTTGAATACTCATGCGTATAGATCACTATTAGTCCATTATGACATGTGGAAATTATATTATTGAAAGCATTGCAGACTGCTTAAAAATATACATATATAATATTGCTAATAATGACTTGCATTTATCATATATATTTATAGAAAGTATTGTAACCTTTAAAAACAATTTATATAAAAAGCATTTCTATTTCAATATGTAGGTAATAATAATTCATTTAAAGTTTAAAAACGAAAAGTAGTACACAAAATGTTTTTAGAACTATTCCACATCTCTTTAAAAATAACAGAAATGAATTTTACATATCAAATTGATCCAACCAGTAAAGCTTTTTGTTATATAGATATATATATACACTCTAAGAGATAGATTTCAGAGTTAATCCTATTCCTTAATCTGTGAAACGAACAGTCTCTTTACAAGAAGTCCCGCAACAAAATATATATATTTTTAATATAGACATACATAATATGGTAACTGATTTATTTACATTCTGTTTTAAATTTTATTGATGATGATAACACTTACCTGCTAATTGATGTTAAAAATAGCCACACTTAATATATTTTAAAAACAGTTTCTACAAAATTTAAATTGACCAAAGTGTGTACTATAATTCTTACCTTCGCTCACTACAATTGAGGCACTTGCAAGGCTCAGCAACACCTGCAGAAAAGGGAATTTCAGGTTGTTGGTGAAAAAGGGGGGGTGCCAAAGGAACACTTGAAGGTTGCGGAAGCAACTTGCATAGCGGAGGTGTCCTCGGAGGTAATGTGGAACCTTGACTAGACATGTGTTTCTCCATCATTTCTTTATGCTCAATAAGGGTTTCTTGCCAGTCTAAAAAATGAAACACATATGTAGAATGTTTAATGCATAAATGAATTAACAGTTAACAGTCGCAAAAACTCGGAAAAAAACATTTACATTACATAAGAAAATGATAAGTAATCTTATTTAGAAAAATAGATAATTAACAGTGTAAATTATCAAATTAAAAAAAACGTAAAAATAAAGAGACCCAATATCAGTGTATATTCTACAGTGAAGAAAAAACCAACAGTATATATTATATACATTGAGCCGTTTTTTAAAATTGTACTAAACATTATCATTCAAAATAAAATGAAATGAAAGGGAAACAAAAAGTACAGCACTAATACAATATACATTTAGAAATTGTGTATAGTTAACTTTACGCTCGTGTTACATAATATAACAGCAGACAGAAAAATAATATTTCATAAAATAAACACGTAAAATTACATTAATAAAACCATTAATAAATTAAAGGATACATCTAATATAATTATATTACATAATCACATTAATGGAAAATCTAAATTAGGTACCAAAATCCTGAAATATGTATATGATTCGGAAATATTTATTTTGGATGTCTCCCTTTTCACCAATATTCTTCTTAATATTACTAATAATGTCCTTAGTCTTCGTCGTCTTAATTGCCCTATCTACTATTCATTTGCATGTTAGCCATGGTTGTTTATTTGATCTTTTAAAGCTTGCTTCTAAAGACAGTTTTTTCGCTTTAATGATAAAATTTTACTAACATATTTTTAGCATCTCAATGGCTATATTATGGATTTTCTATGTGATTATATAATATAGTAGTTAGATGTATCCTTTGATTTATTAATAGTTTTAATTATATTATTTTATATTATGTACAATGTAATTTTTTATTCTGCTATTATATTTAATTATGTAACACTCCTAAAGATAATAGTTAAAACGAGTAACAAATTTTTAATTTATGTTGTATTTTAATAGTCATGTATGTAACGTCATCTCCCATACATTATATTTTGATGAATACTTTGGATAATAGACTAACTGAAACGTCTCCATATATATTATATATTTTAATTATTACTGAGGGTTTTTTCTTCACTTAAAATCACTTTCAATGTTTGTTCACTTTATATAATATATATATATTATTCAAATAAATATAAAATAATTCACTTAAACTATATTTAAGGTTCAAAAGTATAAGCGGAAATATCATTTCACTTAAATTTTTATCATCATTCGAATTAATTTTAAATAAAGCAATGATTGTTAATATTCAGAACTCTATATAATGGATATTCTGAACCGAAATAAGGTATCGTAAGCATAGCTACAAAAAAATAATAATTATGTAGTAAAATAGGATAAAAATGGTATATATAGTTATTTATATATACTTATATAATATTAATCTTCGATATATTGACAATAGTAACAATAAAATTAGCAGTATAAATCCATTCAGTGAATAGAAGTAAATTGAAAACTATTAATCCCTGTGTTAACCATTAACTAGGCGTTTAACGTTCTCTAATTGAATAAAAGGTAACTTTTCATGACTAAATTAAGTCAAAAGCGTTTCATATAATTTCGTTCAGCCTTTTCCCTAAATATTTAATAAATAATAAATAATTTGTTGAAGTCATTCCTCGTAAAACCTTTTCCACAAATGATTTTGATAATAATATATACCTCCATTCACAAATTTTCTTTTCTTTTAAATTAATATAGGTCTGCACATTCCCTATATTATGTAGGATTACAATTAGTTGATTTTACCAATTCATAACTTTAAAATGATCTTAATTGCTTTAACATGCTTTTCGACTTATGCGTCATATATTTTTATCTTACTAATAAATGATATGATGCATGAACTTGAAGTTCTAAAATTATACTACCTTTTCATTATGTACATAGACTAATATTCCGTAGTGAATATCACATAATAGCCTTCAAATTATCATTGTCGAAGCCATAACAGATATTGATTCATCTATCTTCGGAATTCTTTAGTGGCACGAAGCGATTATAAGCAGAAGGGATACTTTTGAGTCACACATTCCTACCTTGCTTGCACTCTGCTCAACTAGAAGTATCGGTGTAAAGTCTAATGCGGATACTGATTAGTCCACTAAAGTCTCGTCGATGATGTCAAGCTGATTACGGGGGCTCGTTTGGTTATGTATGATCTAATACATTACCACTACTAATAGGTTGGTAATATTATCTTGGAAGTCTAGTCAAAACACTGTTATTCAATTGCCAGAATAAAGTTGAAACAGCTGTGTTATTTACTGCTTAAATTCCGAGCTTAAATATTTGATTCGATAAGATCAATTTATCCTGGCGATTTTATTTAAGAACAATGTAATTCGCATTAAGTTTGTTCAAAACACTTATTTAGCTGTAGAATAAAATTATGTATAAACATAATTACATAGTTTTTGCAAAAGCCCAGTTATTAAAAGTTTCATATGAGTTTCATATAGGTTTCATGTGAGAACAAATCAAAATTATGTGTCATTACGTAAGTTAAATTACAAAGTATTTACTGACGCTATGTTAGAATTAAAAAATAAATTATTAGGAGATTGGTTAACAAGTCAGTCTGACGAAAATATCTCTATAGTATATGTACATGTCAAAACCGACATTATACTATTTTTAGTCAAGTATTTCATTGATCGTCCTAGTAAATAATGCCATATTGACAATATTATAGCACAAGCACATATATACATTTATGCCTTCTAGATAGACAATAAATAAGAGCTTAGAACAACACGACAGACACAAAAATATACATACACTAGATGTATAATTACACATATGAATGTATTAAGTTGCACAGCTATGTTTATACAATTGATTGCGTTCTACGGGTATCCAGATAAGGCAAGTACTGTATATAAAACTACTACGTTTAATAACAATCTATTATACTTAGACTTCGGCAATATTATAAGAAAGTAGGTTAACATCGGTGACAACAAGTTCACAATAGTCAAATAGCTTCGGAGAGATACGTCATCACACAAACAACGTTTTTATAATAAAATAAAATAATCATTTCTAAGGTAAGAATTCAAAACAGATTAGTAATAAGTCTTATCCTTGGTTTTTAGTAAGATTAAAAGAAAAGATTAATTAATTAAATGAAACAAATTAAAAAATAGTTTAATGGCTTTTAAAAACTACTCAGGAAGGATATTTCATGACATTGCTTTGTGTAACCCAAAATAATATATAATTTACAATACTTAATATACAAAACTAAAACAATGATGTAAGTACATACACACAAATATACAATATAATTACTACCTGGGATTTGGTGATGACCTCTACGACATTTGGCTTTATGAAAAAAATGACGAACATCGTAATCTACAATTTGCGAGTCATATTCATCATCAAGGCGCAGTGGACAATCCGCAATAAGTGGAGAAATCGCGGAACTGTCACAAGTACCGCCAAGTGAACAAGTCTGAAAATAAAATTATTAATTTTAATCGGTGAATCTAAATAATAATATTGCAAGTAGTAAACGAATTGCAAAATACAGTATAAATAAAATTTTATAAAAACATCTATATAGCACACAAAAATTGATGTGCAAAAAATATCTAAATATGAAAATGAATTATGCAATAATCTAAACAAATTATAATATATCATAGTCGACCTTTTTATGAAGAGAACTATTTTGAGCCTCGTGACATCCGATTGAAGATTGAGTAAAAGACTGTGAAGATGTAGAAGGGATCACAAAATTAGTAACTTCTCGATTAGTATGAAAGAGGTCAACCTTGGCAGTGCCTTCCGTGTCAGGATCAGTATCTGGAGAAAGAAGTACTTTTTTAGCACTTCGTGAATGCCGAATAAATTTTCTATTTTGTTTCTTATTAGGTGTGTCCGGCACGGACACAAGGGAGAGACCAGGTGTAGAAACTGCTGACGAAGTAGAAGGACAGAAATTATTGACCGGCAATGGTGGTGGCATACAGTTTGAAAATTCAGACCATTGTGCAGATGGAAACGTTTGAGTGGCCTGTTGTTGAGTAGCCTTGGCTGGAGGAGATTGAAATGGAAGAAAAGGAGGAGCTTGAGAATTGAAGGATGGAAACGGAGACATCATTTTTTGTCCTGATAGAGGGCTTGCAGATGCTGACACAAATTGCGTTTTCAGAGGATCAGAAACAAATGATGAAAACAGTCCATTTGGTGGAATTACGGACTGGCGAGCATCAAAGGCTGAAGTACTAACAATTGATGGTGCCATAGTAGAAATTGTTGGTGAACTGCATGTAATGGGACTTGCAGATGATTCCTTAATAGGACTATTACTGCTGCTACTCGTGCCACTACTTCCAGAAAGACCAACAGATAACTGTTGACCGGCTGATAAATTGAAGCCATTGAATAGAAATCCTGGATTTGAATCCTTATCAACCAGAGAATTGCTGAAAACGTTATTTGTTACAGAAAAGTTCGACTGTCGGTCACCCAAAACTTTTCCAGTTAAGGGACGACGAGTACGCTTTCGTGTGGTAGATTTCTTGCTGTGAAGGGAATTCATTCTGCAAATAAATATTTAAATATTCAATATATCAATATATGTATAATAAAATCAAATACGAATGTCTCCCAGGAACAAGTTGAAAAAGGTTGAGGTTAAAACCATAAGAATATAAACAAGTATAAAGGGTTTTAAACTTTAAATTAGAAAATGTATATATTATTACTCAATGAAATCATTATTACACAATAATTATTATTTTATTATAATCATATTATATTGTTAAATTATTAATTAAATTGCAATAAAAGTGTGTACTTTTATAGTGGCTTTCACATGACTCCGCAACAATATTCCCCCATACAATTGATAACAAAATTAACAATTACAATTAAAAGAAAAAGAAAATACCAAAAATTATTTTAAAAATTCTTGTGAAAAATATTCTAAAATATAAAAGTATATTAATTTACTTTTTAGATTAAGGAGCTACTTTTAAAAATTATCAAAAATTTGGTTGCACAAATAAAAATTCACTGGTAATGTATGGCTACTTGAGCAGCATAGCTTATAATTGGTATTTATACATATTGAGGTATAACAAACTGGTATACTAATGGCTTACACCTCAGAGTAGAGATATCTCTATACGTTCTGTGTCTACATTTGAATATTTACGTAACAATAAATGTTGAAAACTGTATAATTTAAAAAACCATTTAAAACTGTAAATGTTGACAATTACAAATTTTGACAACTGTCTAATTAGAATTTCCAAATTTTCTTTGCAGTCAAATTAATTAAAATAATTTCAAATTAGTATAATAGTAATATAATTAATTAGTATAAGTATTACAATAATTCATATTGATGCCTATTTTATTGCAAAGTATGTACACAAGGACATGGCTAGTCATAGAAAATGACTATATTTTGAATTAAAATAAGCAAAACGTGTATAGTTCATTTCATATCACATATTTCAGTATGTGGCTTCTTTATAAAATATCGATCAGTGAAAAGTTACTAAGGAACATCATTTGTATTAATGTAAACTACTTGCAAATATTTACAACAAAATAATGTATGTCATAACAGGGCTAAACATGCCCATGGAGTTGTACTTGTACATTTCATCAATAATCCAGTTTAAAAGGATAATCCCCAGCTTTTTATAGTCTTTACTATTGCTGTGGCATTAAATTCTGTTAAAGGAACTAGGTCCAAAATATCTCCCCTGACTTGTCCAGAACTACTGACATAGTATATTACAATAGCCATTTGACCATTGGCTTCATCAAAAGGAATGCTGTATAGCTTATCCAATAAACAGAGCTTCAATTCATCTTCAACAAACGTCTAAACAGCAAATTTGAGGATAGGTATGTCTACTTTGTTCATCCACAAATTATTTTTTACACGATTTATGAATCAGGAAACATTCTTTTTAAATAATCCACCAGTCGAGTTTTCACAATGGAAGCTTTTAGAAGCCCTAACTATACGGAGTAACCATTATAACTTTGCTTCCATTACTTGGCATAGATCACCACTACTTTATGTTCATGTAGGTGGCACACTTTTGAAAAATGGTGTTATGCTGTTTAGGTGATTAGTGAGGATTTTGTGCTATGTTATTTTGATCTTTTATGTCCTTTCAAAATCTGAATGTGGCCATTAGTTAAATTTAGAGTACAACAACAAAGTTTACAAAATGCATGTTTAAAAAATATAAATGCAGTAGAATAGAATAATAAAAAAATCACTAAATATTAAGTAAAAAGTTTGTATATGTACAATCAAATATAAAATTGCATGGTAGTGCTAGATTAAAAAAATATATATAAAAACAATATGGTCATTATGAATATATACAAATTATATCAATATCTATAAGCCTAGTTAATGACAGCTCAGCCTGCAAGGGTTGCTTAGTTCCCTGTAACTTATGGTTTGGCTTGGTAATATCTTTTAAAACAGTAAAAACCTCCCTTATACACATATATGTAATGTATTCATCATGATTATGTAATACAAATAATAGTTGTTAACTATGTAACTGTAACCATATGACAGAAGTCAACTAAAAAAGCTTATTAAAATTTACAAGGCTTTCAAAAATAATAAATTCATAAAAATTAAAAATTGCTGTAAATTAAAAATATATATTCTATGAAAAAAATTGTAACTGGACTAATATTAACCAGTTTGGGACATAAAAATGTAATAATAAGTTGTGACAAGTGGGAAAATATAATAAAAAAGAGAAAATACATACAATAACTGCATATATGTTATGCAAACTTACAGGTTAGTGTCTTACCAATTATGGTCATGAAAATAAATACAGCACATAAGTATTATTAATAATAATAATTGTAAAAATTTGAATATATTCTCCAAATTCGAGTACCTGTGGCCACCCTGGAGCATAGTACATAAGAATGTACAAGAAAGAACATAGTACATAAGGTTGTACAAATAAAAACATACTACTTAAGGATTTACAAATAAGAATATAGTATGTAAGCATGTGCAACTAAGCACAGTGTAAGTAAACATGTGCAAGCAATTTTTGTTCATATAGATTAGACCTACAAGTTACTTAATTACTGAAGTTAGCTATAAATGTCATCCCCAAGACTGCTAACAGTTTCTCTTTTAGTCTACTGATTTCCTAAAAACATTGAAAGAGAGAGTTGACTTGCTGGTTCTTTTCTCCAGTCCTTCTACTGTGATCTATAGTTATTCGTTTCTGCATCAATTTGTTCAATTCTTCAAAAGCTTTTCTCATTCCCAATTTTTCTTATACAGCTTCTAATTGTGTAGAACCCACATTATATTTGTCCCAGCTTCAAAATGACTTCATTAACTAGATTCTGAAAGTGACCATTGGGACACAATTGTCACTCTCTGCAAGATCCATAAAACTGCTACAGGCAGCAATGACTATCTCCTACCTCTTACTCTCAACAAGCTTTGATCTTCTAGTCAGACCTCTTGTTCATCTTTTCAATTTATAGTTTCAAATTCGAAAGGTTTTTACACTCGAAAGCTTGCGATGTCATTCCTCTTCACAAAACAAATTCTCCTAGTGTAAATGAATTGAGACCAATCTCACTTCTTTCCATTCCATAAAAATGTTGGAGTATTTTAGTTTAGAATCTATTATTAGCAAGATATGACAATATACAATTTGGCTTCAAACCAGACTGTTTAACTACCTGGGCTATTATAGTAATTCAAGACATTTGACAAGGTACCCTATGCTAATCTCTCTTGTCTCTTTCAATAAACTCACCTCTCACTTGGTCTTATTCTGTCTTCAAGATTACTTGTCTCACTGCACTCAAAAAGTCAGACTATGTGAAACAATTAGCAGAACAGTTGCTATCTCTTCTGGAGTTTCCTGAAGTACATGCCTTTCTTTGTACCTTTTTTTATTTACACTTCCCACTCTTGCCCCTTTTGCACACAACTACAAAGATGACAAAGTACATGGATGATTTAACAATTGTCCTCAAACATAACACTGCCAGGGTACATTATCTTGCGATGAGATTCAACATATCTCTAGTCTACTTGGTGCTCAACTTATGGACTTACTTTGAACATGCAGAAGGCAAAACTTATATACATCTCACACAGTCTATACCTAGCACCTACAATCAATAATTTAGAATGTTCCACCTTTCTCTGCATTATTGGTCATTGTCTTAAATGATAAAATCACCAGGAACAATTAATTATATTGAGATTATCATCTAATCTGTGTCTCACAGAATATATGCCTTAAGAGTGTTAAAACAACTTCTGAAAAAATCTGAGCTTATTAACATGTATTTTTCCCTGATTCGATCCATTTTAGAATACACCTGCCAATACTCAAATTGTTGGAATCAATATGGAACTATCAAGTAAGCTTGACATGATCCAAAGCAGATGTCACAGAGTTATCTGCAACAAAGATTATTAACTGGCCATTCTCCCAATATCAAAATAAGCTTGTCATCCAACTAATTACAAATGCACAGAATAGCAAACACACTTTCAAACATGTATTTCACAAAAAATTTCTTTTACCAGTAAAATATCAATTTCACCCATTAAAATTACTAGTCATCTCAAAACTTTTGTTCCTCATATCAGTATTATGTTTAGCAATATAACCTACTTTTTGTATTCCTATTTTACTAAATATACACTAATTATTATTATAATAATTCTTCTATTTATCAGCCTTTTTAGCATTTAGAAAGCATTGATACTTCATATGGGTTGAGGCAACCAAAATGTACATTTTTGGTGAAATTACTACATTTTTAATACCACCACAGTAACTGATATATCAGTGGTAGAAATAATGCTTGTCAGCTTGTACATGGACAAGTAAATTTTCACATGGACAAGTGACAAATGTTTTTTTCAATCTTTAATCCATCCATTAAAGTGTCCATTGCAGCTTCTAATCCACCTACCCTACTGCTTGAGATTCCAAAAGATCCTGCCAGACAATGGAACCTAGTTGGCAGATAGTTGATGTCTTGGATGAATTAATAACCAAGATTGGAAAAGAAGTGAATGATGAATATTCTGCCATCTGAAAATCTGTCAGCGATGGCATATGCCATCTTAGTACTCAAATGGAGTAAAAATAGACTATGCTATGGCTCATCTACATAGTGAACTTTTTCAAATCCAGCTTAATGGTGTTCCCCACAATGTCCCACCAAATCAACTCCTTCAACATTTTCAACATCAAACACTCAATCGATCTGCAAGCAATATACCATCAATCAGCCAGATTTTTCAGACCAATAGATATTAATAGCACAGCATATCAAGAATATTTTGGTTGCTAAATTAATCACATGCCTTCTATAATAAATAATACCTGATCTAAACCTATTACCATGGAAATTTAGTATGTGTTAAAAATGTATCTATGCCTGTCTTGTGTTTCTTATGTATTTATGCAGAAACCCTTTAAGTATAAATGAATTTTTGTAATTTATAATTAAGTTTTTTAAATGTTTATATTGTGTGTCTCCTATATATATATGTATATCTCAGGAAAGTATGCAAAATGGGAATTTGTTCAGCCATGTACTTTATAATAAAGTGTCTATCATACATATTTAGTTTATTAACATAATGCATAAAAATGATTCTATTTATTTTTTATTATATAAGGGCTATATAGCCTTAACAAAAAGAATAACATAGAATAATAATTAACCAAAACAATTAATTTTAATTCCGGTTTTACTAATACATTAGAGTGAGCAGCTTTTCAGGACATTTATTGCTAAATATAGTAGTATATAAAACTTTGACGAAATGAGACATAATTTAAAAAATAAATGCTACATGTTTTTCAACATTTTATGCATAACTTACTATAAACGAGTTTTATACCAAAATAGTGAATTTAATCAGTTTTAAAAAATTATTAAAATTATATTCTAACCTAGCTTAAATGCATATTATAATATGCTAGAGCCCCAATAAATGTTTGCATAAATTTGTTATTGAAAGATATTGTATGTATTATAATAAAAATATATATATTCTAGAATTTTATTTATATCACATTATTTAATAATTTGAAAAAAAATTTTTCAGGCCAAAACACAGGGATAGTTTAATAAACGATATTTTATTTTGAAAAAATTATATCCATTGTTTCCATTGAATTCTAAAAATAATTTCACAAGCATTGCGAGTGAAATTATTAATTTCGAATTCAATGGAAATTATCATATTAATGTATAATCCATAGATGACTCTATGCAATGTTTGTGACTTTTTTCGAATTTGGAGAATATTTATTATCCAATAACTGGGTTATTTCTTTTTTATTAACCTTATGAAACAATCTTTTATTTGATTGCATTTTAGCGTTGAATTAA
>JAYRBW010145522.1:0-14747 GCA_036023295.1 Invenusta paracnida | reverse complement strand
CAGTCGATCAGTTTCGGTTTCGGCTTCAGTTTACAGAAATACCATATCCGATTTCCAGTCCACCCTGATTTCCAAACCACCCCGATTTCCAGTCTACCCCAATTTCCAGTCCACCCTGATTTCCAAACCACCCCGATTTCCAATAGGAGGTCGGGTTTCTATACTACTTTCCATCCATCAATACTTTTTATATTTGTATGTAAAAGTAAATAAAGTCAGTTGTTTGCAAGATGATTAATTGGTTAAACTGTCTATTGCTTCTTTGTTAAGATTAGAGAAGAATTAATTCCGTGAAAAAAATTTGAAAATGTAGAAATTTATCCTGAAATCCACCAAGTAAGTTTTCTTCTTCTCAGCTGACACCCATTAGGCCAACTACAAACCAACCATTCATCCATATTTCTTCACTCAAGTCACCTCTCTTTTGATCCAACCCCTGATTTCGCGACATACTTTCGACCGGATGCTCAAAAGAAAGAACGCCGTCAAAGTCATCACCGCCAAATCCTGGGGAATCTGCGCTACCACCATCTGCACAACTTTCACAGCATATGTAGGCAGCGTGGCCTATTACGGCTCAGTCATTTAGTCAACCGGCACCACCAAATCGTATCTAAGCAGTGTTAACTGCAAATCGCATCAACAGCTCAGGAGTTCACGCCATCACCGGTTGCTGCTAAGGAACCCCTTCATCCATCATTCGTAACGAAGCGCAAATCCCCTCCACACATCTACGCCGACTCGAGAAAATTTTTTTATTCCCATCCAAACTATATTAAGTCTCTCAGAAAGCAAATTCAGTGTCGCTAAATTGACCCGAATTCTGTTGAAAAATTTAAGTGACCAATAACCCGATTTTTTTCTTATACACATTTCTATAAATGTACTTATAGGAAGGCTGCTACAGAAGTCTTCTAATGCTCATGCTGCTTACAACAAACGAACACAAGAACAAAAGCGGTTTGATGAATTTCAGAAAACGAAGGAACAGGAGAAGTTATTGATAGCATCCTTTGAAAAAGAAAAATCAAAAGCTGGCCGCTATGTCAGAAGGCGTGTCTGCTAAAGACTTGAAATCCAAAATAGTTTAGCCTAAAAAGCTAAATTATTGAAAGTTCAAGAAGAGGTTATGAAGAAAATTAAATAACTGGATGAAGAATTGGAGCTTCTTTTAAAAGATAAAGAAAAATTTGAATCAAAGAAGCAATGTGTCCAATTGCTATTTTGAAAATGTCCCAACAAGGAATTTTAATACAGATAGTGGTTCATACAAAATTCCAAAAATCACCTGATAAATAAATTTTTATTGATTTATTTTTTTATTATTTCATATTTTTCTTTATTTTTTGTAACAATAATCATATGCATAGTTTGGTTTTTAATAAACAAATATGTCCCATAATAAAATTTCTCTAATTCAAAATTTGCGCTCTATAATTATTTTATAATATATGTATATAATGTTATAATTTTATTACACATTAATATATACTTGATAATTACACTTAATTACAAATATTCTAATATGGCCCAAAAATATTTGGGCAACCTGAAAAATAGAAAATTAGGATTTAGCAACACTGTCACACTTTCTCTAATATTTAGAACATTTTTCAAGGTTTGTAGCATGCAGTAGGGCCAGGGATACCCAAAGAGAACATAAAATTAAACATTGTAAAATTATTTTTTGGCTATATATAGGTTATGTATCCTATCAATCTGTTCTATATAGGATTCATAGAATTTCTGTGGGTTCCACATATTGCAATTAGATTTTTTTGTTCCAAATTTATTATTTTTTCATAATTATTTAAAAATACTGTGACCCAATGGGGTGTAACTTTTAACATTTTTATGGTTCCAAAATCAATAAAATTGTAAAAAATTGATTTTATTTGAAAAAGTATATCTGCTTAAAATTCATTTTATACTATATTAATCTAACTTGGTCAAAAAATGTGAGGTATTTGACTTGCTTATTATCAAGAACACTTATTCAAAAATTGATGGGTGTAACCTAATCAAGCTTCCTCTATATATACTTTTATCAATATTTTAACAACTTTAGAGGTTTATAGCATTGGGTAGCCTAAGAGTTTATATACATATTAAGGGTGGCCTAAGACTTTTGACTACAATTGTACTTATCTTCATATATCCCATAAATAATTACACTAAACATTAAGTGCTCAGCTTTAAGACTAGGCCTGTGTTTTAGAAATTATGTAAATATTTATTTAAAGTGACTAACAATTTTAAATGGATTTAGCCAAGGAGCAGTAATAAAAATTGTAATACTTGTTCAATTTTATATAAAGTAAGTAATTTCAGAAGTTTGTTAGTATATTTCTATCATTTAAGGTACCTACTTATATACAAAATGTAATATATTGAAAACAGCAAGTCTGAGGGTTAAAGTCGATTTTTTAATGACTGATTTTGTATGGTTCACAATTTTATTTATATAATAGCAAGGTGCCCACAGGCATAATTTTTATAATCAATCACAACTTTTTGTTAACAAGCAAAGTTAAAATCAATTTGCTTTTTATTAGATATTCTAATTTTGTAATTGTTAGTTTAATATTAATAATTTTTTTTGAACAAGTGCACCTCATGAGATGACATGGATATGGATATTGGCTTGCCAGCTCATTTAAGTAGCTTAATTTAGTTCAAAAATATTTTTTTAGCTCATAAAAATTTTGGTAAGATTATGGACTAAGCTAAATATTAGTGTTGCAGATAAAAATTATAAAACTAAGCACATCAAGTATTGTTACAGAGAAATAAGTGCTTCTAACCTGCTGAACTGTCATTAAGTTATTATTTCAAGTTAGGAATCATGTATATCATATAATTGCTTAATAATCACAACTAATATAATCACTTTTTCTGAAACCAATATGAATATATTTATTCTAATTTATTATTTCATTAAATCATAATTAATATATTACATTTAGAATTATTTAGAATTTTTGGTTAATTTGCAAAATAATATTGGAAAAAATAACATCTTGTGAATGTAGAAGGAGATAATTGTGAAATTTAGCTATTGTTGAAAAAGGATCATTTTGTTAATAGTATTGATGATATTAAATTTTGTCTTTTAAAAGTCCATGCACATATGAAAAATCATATTTTTTAAATGTTGAGAACAGGCTTGTCTCACAAAGACTTAGTATTGATCACAATATCAAATATTTATTTTATTTGTCAAACATTTATTTACTAATATTTTAATGAATTTTGTTTATACTGATAACAACTAATCATGAACATAATTGATGAAATATTACTCATTTTAACAAGAAACTTGAAATTATGCAAGGAAATCACTATAATATAAATTAAATAAATTGTATTTTTTCTGCAATTGCATATATAGGTTGTACTGGTCATATTTTATTATACTTTTTTAATTTTATGTCATACTTTTGCAAAATATCTTTATACTTTTCTGTAGTATATTATATATTTTCTGTATTATCTTCATATATGTATATTTGATTTATTTATGATTATTCCTGGATATGGCATTAAAAAAACAACATTGGAGGAGACAAAAGATGTTTTGTTTACCAGTTTCCAACTAGGTACATCAATTTATTACTGGTTCAATGTACAGCAAAAAATAGTATATATTTACATGTATTGCAAAATTTAGCATTTATTTCAAATGATGCAGATGTCTCTTATAAAACAGTGCAGTGGCTCTTTAGCTGGAACTGGTAGAATATCCTAATACACTATTTTGCTGGCATTCATTTTTATATTATTGTATATTTCATTGTATTATGATGAGATTTTGATAAGAATTAGAATTTTCCACTAATTTTAAGTCGGAAATGTCATTTTCAAAATAGATTAACATGTAAGGATAGGGGTCAGGTTTAATGTGGGCCCTTTTTAGGACCCTGTAAATGTCTGTGTTAGGGGCCCCATATATTTGCTATTCTATAAGTTAAGATATGTAAACTAAACATCCATATAAATAAATTTAATATAGAGGCCCCATATTCATTCATATAGTTATACTTTTGCTTTTGTACCCTGTACATTTCTGTGTCAGCTACCCAATATATTCGATACTACATAAGGACTATATTAACTATACAAGGCCATGTACATCAATCTAACAGTGGAACAATTTTGTTCAACCAATATGAAGGTCACTACATACAATGCTCTCCAAACAATAAAAAATGATTTACTATCTTAAAATTTTGCATAAACAATGTTATTATTACTTATGTCATATATTAAATATGACTAAATTTAACAATAGAAAATACCTAAATCGTGTCTAACTAATATCTTTGCTTAATTTATTGTTAAAAAAGGCTGATAATTTTGTTTTTTTGACAAAAATACCATAGTAAAAATATTTTGGATTTTAATTGAAAAAGTAGTGATTTTTACAATTTTTAGTTAAAAGAATATCCCTGTATGTTAAAAACACATGTTATCCTCTTGGGGTGTCTATATATCAGCCTAGTAGATGATGAGTTTGACTGATGAGTTGGTGTTATTAATGGATTTATTTACTTAATTAATAGGCTAATTTGGCTACCTTTAATATTTTACTTTGATATTACATTTTTACCTTGGTACCATATTTATTTGTAAAATTCCTAAAGCATCAACTTATGATAATATAGATTTTGAGACGTTTATTTAACTGTATCAGATTTTAATGTGTTTATTTGAAGAAATAAATATGTCATTATATATTATATTTAACTTGATTACATTATAGAATATTTAATTAAATCATTTGTTAATTTTGATATTATGTAGTATTTGTAAAATAGATCAGTGTACAGTAAACATTCCTTTTCTATTTATTCATAATTTTTGTGTGAAGTTTTTTGTTTTATGTGTCCAAATATTGATAATCTACAACTTAAGTACTTTTTATATGTTTAATTTAGAGCGTGTAAACACTAAAAGATCTTGTATATAAACTATTGTTGCATATATTATATTTTTCAACTTGCAAATATAGAAAACAAATGCGGTAGGCAGAAACACATATCAGCAATAAAAATGTTAAACACTATTTAAGTCATTAAGTGCAAATAATGACAAAATAGTTGATATTTATACTAAAACATTGATTAACAAAATAATACTTCTTAGCATTGAATAGTGTTACAACAACATTAATAATGTAAATATGTAATTGGTCCTTTATTGCACTTTTACTACATATATTGCCCTCTATTCACATCCTATGCTTTATATTCATTTCCTCCCTCAACTTTACCCTCTGCTTATGCTTGATAACCCACCAATAACTATGAGCAGTCGGCATCGAAGTCGCTCAACAAGTCCGTCAAGTCGGCATGCAAACCACTCGCAGTCATCCAAATCTGGTAATCTTACTCATCTCAAAGAAATTGACAAGAAGATTGAAGAAGCCCGCAGAAAAGAAGATATGGAGAAGAAAGCTGCTGAACTTAGAGACAGGTAATCTTGTATATCTGTTACATTGTCTACGTTCTGAGTAGTTGATTTCGTTTCCATCCAAGAAGGAATGTGATTGTAGGTTTTGAATAAATAGCTTACTTATTTGCTTTTTTGTTACGTTTCATTGCCAATATTTGGGGGTACAGTTGGAAAATTCAGAATTTTAACATTTTTTGTCAGATAATTAGACTGAAGTTTTTTTTTCAAAATTGATCTAGGAATAAAAAATTTATTACCGTTTTAAAGGGAAAAAATGTCCAATTTCGGGCATTTTTATAGTAGTGTTTTAACATAGATAACTGTGACCAAAACAGGCTAGGAAATTACCATTTTCTATAATTTGTATAAACATTTATTTTATTTTATTTTAATAGAAATGATATGATATAAACTTATTGGAAAATGTATATAAATAAGTTTAATTGTTCAACAATTTAGATTAAAATGTCGCAACAATTTATTATAGCAACAGCTTGTATAATGATCCAATTCCTTAAAAACCCTTTTCCAATATTCTAGCGAGTGCAGCTTCCCTATAAAACGTTGGCTACAACAAATAAGTGACGCTTGATCCCTAAAATCATGAATTTTCATATATTCCAACTCTTCTTTATTAATTATTTCCTTGCATACAATAAAAAAACAAGCAAAATATTCACGTAGGTTTGGTTTTAAACTGTATTTTCTAAATATTTCTGTGTTGCGTAAACTATATTAAAGCTTTCTTTTTATGAACTTTTATTAAAATTTACTGATTTAATAAATATTAGAATATGTCGAATAATACTAGATTTTATGGTGTATACTTGTAAATTATTTGTACGATTCTGTAATTCCTGTGTATAATTCTGTGTAATACCGTTGTGACAACCAACGGGTTTTAACCAACTCTTAGTTTATCTCTGCCAAATTTGTATAAATATTAATGAATTACTTATACTAAGCTTGTAACGAACTTTTGGTTATAACTAACCCTAACCACTTATGAAGAATTTTCCTATCTTTAACGAAATAAGTAATTAATATTTTACTTTTAACTTTCATAATGCAAAATCCCAACTCAGTCCATTGTGATGTTAAACGTGGCCTGTGTGTAGACCAGGGAGACAGAAATACTATACACCTAACTGCATGCATGTCAATTAAAAAGTGCGATTCATAAAGCGAAGAATGTTTTTTGAGATTTCAGCATAGAATCGCAACGCAGGGGAATTGCTCTTTAAGTGAAAATCATCGATTTAATTGGGAAAAAAAAGAAAAAGACTCAAGCTGAGTAGTAGTCAGTGTTTAAATTAAAAAAACCGTCTGCACTGTATTGACAAGTCGAGAGAAGTATCTCAAGGTAATAACTGATTTCTGCTTGGACATGTTCAAGAAAATGCTAATTTCAATGTATGATGACATTTAACAATTTGCACAAAATATATACTTGCAATAACAAAATTTTATCTTTTTACTTACACCTACAACATAATATTAAGCCTATAACGATGTTTCGGTTATACCAAACCTCGACTCGTGATGATCCTGTAGGAGCTCATTATTACGGGATTATATTTTAATTTAATCCGCTGAAGAAAATTATATATTTTTATTAATATATTTAGATTGTTGAATAGTCTAGTAATTATATTAATCAGATTTACATTTAAACATTATACAATTATTGTATGAATTCGAATTGTATATTTAAATTATTAAGTCCGTTGTTAATTAGTACATTACTTATATTCCGCCTAAGTAGTATGTTGCAAGTTATTTGCATAATGTGTATTTATGCGGCAGGCAACTCCGCGAAGAGGAAGCGAGGGCACAAGAAGCGGTGTTGGCGGCCCAAATGGAGGCGCGGATGGTTGCTCGACTTGAAGAAGCCTTGACGACACGTGGGGAGAACATCGCTAGTGAAGTCCTTCGGCGAGTGGATCGTGAGATTGAGGCTCGAGTTCAGTCCCGACTCGAGGATCTTGAACGAGAACACCAACGCCGACTGGAAGAGGCTCGAATACACGAGGTAATGCTTTCTCGCACTTATGCCATACAATAAGGCATTAAACAATAGTGAAGCAAATGGGAGTTAAAGTGTACTATCTCTTAGATAATGCAAGTAATAGTTTGAAATTTATACGTTCAACTAATTTTTTTAAATAGTTATCGGTAGTGAAAAATTTGAATTACAAAATTTTCCTAATATTAATTTGTGCATAACCTTGCTAAAGACGCACCAATGCCTGTTAATATGGTTTTAAATTTAAACTTCATGTGATATGATGCATGTGATGTATACAATTTTTGATTATACATATATTATGTAAGCTAATTCTTAAATAAAAAAAACAATTACATGACGGATTAGTTAAATGAATGGAAGCAAACTGTGTTAATAGGAAGAATAGCAATTTACAGAAATAATTGTCAAATAACTGCTTTAGCGCAATGAGACATAGAATTAGAAAGCTTTTGAATATTAGCGAACTGTTGTTGATATGTACGAAAGCAACTAACTCAGTGCAGTGTATCAATTCTATGTAACTATTTTTGGTCTAACATTTCAAACGTCTCTAAGGCACTTTGTTATATGTAATAATCTTTTTAAAGTGATATATACTGAGTTTAATTAAGTAATTAAATATAATAATTATTATTGTTTCATATTTCGTAGTTTACTAGTAAGAAGTACCGGGACTGATAGTAATTGACTGTTTCAACCCTATGAGAAAAGGGTATGCTTTTATTTAATTGTTCATATATGCAAAGATATAATATTATACACTGACCTGCTCGGTAAGTTAAGTGTTGAAACTATTTAGTATTGTTAATTCTTTGGCCATATAGATCGCGGATTGTTCTAGGCTAGTTTAATGACCAATACAACAATAAATTACACGCGTTAAGTACATTTCTGTATCAATAGAACACACAATTGATTAGTTTTCATCGTCTCTTTCCATGCTACTCATGTGTTTGTTTTCCTATCTCTTCGATGCTGTGCAGGAGGAAGATCGCAGGAAACAAGAGGATCTTGAGAGGATTCTGCAGGAGAACAACCAAAAACTTTTAGCCGCCAGAAAAAAGGTGACCCAGATCTTCTCCACTCTATGATTTATTGTTTCAATATTATCCGTATTCTCTCAATTGATATTCTTTACTCTTCTGGACTCTCTCGTTCCCCATTTTCCTCACCTTTTTTCTTATTCTTCCTCCTTAACGTATAATCTCTATTCATTCTTTTTCTCTCTCCTCGCACCACACAGGATGAAAACGAGGCATCTTCACGCGATCCAGAACGATATTGGGAATCCAAATCGGGTCATTAAACTGCTTTGTCGAACCATCTTTCTGTATCTATATTGACCTATCTCTTTGTCTATAGTTTCATGATCCATCAAAATCCTTACATCATCCTTTTTGTACATAGTTTGTAAGTAGACATTAAAATCTGTTTGTTTTAGATCAATTTCTTCTTTCCTTTGGTGGGATTTTTTACTTTTACAAGAAAAAACACTTCATGTAATTATTGATGATTAAGTTTGTTACAATCATAAAAAGCATTTGCACAATCTACGAATATTTAGTTGTCTTGACCTGTAACAGTCGAACGTTATTATCTCTACACTTCTTTGTTGCTCATGAAAGTCTCGAATCCTTTGCTACGACGGCTTTCCGGTATTTGTAAATTGAAAGTTTATAACATTGTAATTTATAATATTATTAGCTCAGTATATTGTTATAATATATTGTATATATTTTTTAAATATATATTCCTTTTTTTAATTGTAAAGAAAGCTTGGAAATATTTTGCAGGTTTTATCGTACATGGTCATTGAAATGAATGTTATGTTTAAGGCGATATTACCGAGTAATAAGTACTGAATTATTCCTTTTCTTTGAATATAATATTTCTTTCTGCAAACAATATCATCGATGGTAGATACAATTTTTGAACCAAAATATGAAAAAGGAGTATGTAAATTTGGTTTTAATTCCGAATCGGTCCCTCAAAAATTGGTACTATTAGATCACTAAAACTATGTTTTTCTTTTATGAATAAAACTAGAGATACAAAACTTTCCCTCTTCATAAGGAATTTAAAACTAAGGGTTTACAAATGTCAAATAGTGTGAAAAGAATCAGCCCTTTTTCGTAAAATTCAACTATTTTTATTATAAGCAAAAATGAGGGACTTAAACCGTAAAGCAGAAATTTGTCATGTGTTTCCATAAATATAGCTCAATTGGCCGATCCTATCATCGTGAAGATTAATTCAGCCGTTATTATGAATCGTATAATTATTTTCTATCAAATAGCTGAAAAGTGATAGGGTGAATGAATATCGTTAAAAACTGATGTTCTAGTTGGTAAGCATATATAAAATCTCGTTAAAGTAGCGTATCGAATAAATTGATGTAATAGATTGATAATACATTTCAGAATTACTGCAAAAATGCCATGCAACTTGTTGATTGCATGAATCAAGATGCCGTATAATTTATAAATGCGCTATATTTGCTTAATCTTTTAATAACCACGATTTTAATAAAATGCATATATCGCTACGTGAAATCAACGTAATTACTTTATGAAGTGATTAAAACGTACGCCAATTGATATTATTTAGCTATTGCGTGAAATTTTAAATTATTAAAAAGTTTGGAATTTAATAATCTAGGTAAAATTATGTTAGATAAAAATAAACTTTTTTTAGATCTATAAAATAGACTAAAATTATTATTCATAAGGTCATCATGAGATTCGCTCAGGTCAATCATTATTAAAATAATGGTTAATCTAAATATTTGCACCCAGAAAACTACCAGTTAAAACATGGATATAGCATATTACAAGGTTTAATCGTAATTAAAATTCTCGTATAATCAACGCACATAATGTTGTTGATTATATAATTTATCCATAATAGTTAATAAAATATTCAATGTTTACGGTTAAGACAAAAGTGAGTGGTGTATATATTAACTTGAAATATATTATTATTTATTTTATTTCTTGCTGAAATATGTAGAGACTCCTATTAAAGTAGACGCTGATTGTTGCCCGTTGATTGTAGTCCACAGATTGTAAGCTAAAGACGAAAGTAATGAATTAAAATAATAACTATTTTTTTGCTCACGAAATATTTTTACCTTGCCAATTAGAAATTTTCATTTATTTTATATATCATGCGAAATACGAATTTATTTATAGGTATTTAATTTTGACCAAATAAATAAATATAACATTTAGCCACAAACAATTGGAAATTAATTTTTATTAGATCGATTAAAATATTGTTTTTATTTAAATATAATTATTTTTTGACTGGATTAAATGGAATTTCAATGTGTTTTGACTAACAGAAAATTATTTTTATTTCATCTATAAAAAAATATTTGATCCAGACCAAATAGCAATCGGTCGGACCAAATGGAAATATGCTTTTATTTTAAATATATATATTTTTTGACTGGACTAAATGGAATTTAAATATGTTTTTTACTAACAGAAAGTTATTTTTTTTTAATCTATAAAAAAATATTTGATCCAGATCAAATTGCAATCGGTCGGACCAAATGGAAATATGCTTTTATTATAAATATATTTATTTTTTGGCTGGACAAAATGGTTTTTTTTAATTTCGTTATGACCAAATAAATAAAAATAACAAGTAGCCAAAAATGTACCATAGCCAAGATTTTCTTATTTTTTTGTCATCTTAGAGTTTGTCTATATTGTCTATATTGACCTTTGTTATATATGGATTTTTAATAGTCAGCTTTATTATTGACTATTCGTTATTCTTTTTTATTTTGGTCGCAATTCACGTTTTCTGATCTTTTTAATCGATTTTGAGTAGTTTATCAATTATATTCGAATATTTATTTTAAGTTGCTAAATTTTATGTAAATGAAGTAATTTATTGATCATCCTATTTATTACGAATAATATTTTCTTAAAGGCCATATCTTAAAGCGTAGAAGTTTGTTTATAAAAATGCAACTGTACCGCCTTACTATGTGTCATTTCATACAATTTGTACTAATATTTTCTAAATGCTTCCGTAAGTTAAGCTTAAATCATATTTCTTCATAATTAATTAATGTGTATTAATTAAGAGAGAGCTAAACTGTATTACTATTAATAGATAGTTGGAAAAATACCTAATTTCAGTGAATTAGTATTTCTTAGGTGCACATGAAAACAGTCTTAAAAATAATCCTCCTAGAAATAATCAATTATTCTACATTTAACTTTATATCAAAGATATCGTTTTATATTCTGTCATGTATTTTTTCTATTATTGTTTCGGGATATATGGAAAACATATCTTAGAATATGTTTTGATAAAACGTTTACGACTACGTTATTATATTTGACGTATAAACTGATATAAACTTAATTCGCTTTTGTTATATATACAATTTTTGTAAAATATTGTATGAATACTCGATTTATATCAATAAATAATGATAATAATAATCTCTTCATTTATTACCCTCATTTTGTGTGTATCATAATAATGTGTTTGACCAGAAATAATAATGAATATATGATAAAGTATCATTGTATTTAGTTGTCTCGCTTAAAACAAATATAGAATACTTTACAATACAATTAACAATTAACAATGATAAATATTAATATGTATACCTAGCTTATTTATACATATGCCAGGGAAATGTATAAGTAGATTGGATATATATATCTATATAAATATATATAGATTTTCCTTGTAGTTATGTATTATCACCAGATGAGAATATACAGTAAAAATTAGTAATATTTCAATTTGGAATAATATTATCCTGATAGGGTTAATGAAGCTTATACGCTGCGTATAATCCAAGTTTAGATTTTTTTAATTTCCATGTATTGCTACTTCATATGATTTAAACCTTATATTTTAGAAATTCTAAATATATATAACGCATATAACGCATATATTAGTTTTATTTATTTGTTATAACTAATGTAGAATGCAAATCAGGAGGTAATATTATAGAAGTAATGAGTTAATGTGGCAATAATAACAGAACTACCTATTTATTTCATATTTTTCAGTCACAGAAAACAGTTTGATTCTTACGAAGCGCACATTTAATGAAACGAACAAAGAGAAAAATGGTAAGTCATGTTCAATCTATTTTAGATATGGAATGTGCAATTATATGGAAGTTATTACGGATTTACTTGCTTTTTTTAACTAATTCCTTTTCATAATCGTTGTTATAATTCCAGCTCCCAGATTAAAGGAATCTAGCTATTTATTTCATAAGTTCACTGACTTATACGATATATTCCAAAAAAATCCTTACACTTTATTTCAAATAATAAATTTTAATTTTGAAACCATAATGTTTTTTCGTAAATATTCTAGGCAACTTGATAGCTCAACAAGCAACAGAGAGTTAGATAAATTAAATGGGATATGTCAGTGAGAAGAGAACTTTTAAACTTGACGACTAGTTCTCTTGTTGCCAGAAGAAAAAACTTATAAATCAAATTTAAAAACAATGCACAGTTTTTCCTTTTATAGAAAAATATTTCTTCTTCATCCATAAATGTTTATGTATTCGAACTTCTTGATGATCGAACATTTTCGGTTCACTTTCAAAATCTGAACTATGTAACTGAAAGATTCCAATAAAATGTAGAGAATTCTTGCATGCTTTATTCACTATTTCATTCTCGTCATCCACACAAACTTTCTACTTGCTGAAAGAAATTATTTAAACATTTTTGAAAATCTATAATAAACTATACGCAATTTTACTAAAATTTTTCACAACTTAATTATAAAAAAGAAGGTTTCATACTATTATTTTCAACCGTATTTATAGTCAGAATTTTTTGAAACATTTAGTTTATTGATAAATTACTACTTTTTAATATATTTTTTTGTTAATTTTTAGATACAAGTACACCTGAAATTACACCAAAGATGCACAAATTAGCTACAACAGCTGAACCGGGTATACCAATTTACTTTATTTTAACAACAATGAATTAATGTAAACTGCATTAATGTGTATATATCACATACTTTAAATGATACATTTTATTTATACAAAGTTTAAATATTGCAATTTTTAGGTAAAGTATATTATTACACGATCTAAATATTTACTTATACAGAAAGTGTTAATTTGTTGTACTAATTTGATTGTGTATAAAATTGTTACTGTTAACTTCTACAAATAAATATTTTTGTAAAATTGTACATGAGCATTACATGAAATTATATTTCGTAGTCAATTATATTCCATTATCTTATCTTATTTAATTGATATAAAATAAACTTTACAATCTTTATTTGGCGTTATTGTTCATAATAAAATACGCTTTTACATAAGATAAGAAGATATTGTTTAACATGTTTTAAATGTGTACAACCTTTTATAATAATTCTGTAGATGGTTGTCGATTAATTTTTCGTCTTCCTCTTTCTGTCTCGGGTAAAACAGCTGCTCTGTGTCCTAAGTGTGATCCAGTGGCCGAGTGTGTGGAGGACCTCTGTTTATGTCCCTACGGAATGTTCGGCACCGGTGCCACCTGCTTCGACTGTTCACAATGTACCGGAAACAATGAGATCTGCCACTCAGAAGAATCGCCCTGTTTCTGCAAAGAGGGATACTTGAGAAGTGATGACGGAATATGCACCGATAGCGCCTACATGAAGACGGGTATGCCTTGGATATATATATCACTAGCACTTGAGAGTAGCGATTTATATTGAAATGATACCTATCTAGTTTTGACATTAAGCAAAACGTGTTATTCGAACTATATTTAAATAATTTTCAACGAGTAAATCAATGATTAAAAGCATAATATGGCCATAGTGGAGTAAAGCAAGGACCCCTTTTTTAATTTGAAAGTGGTGGAAGTAATGCGTATGTGTTTATTGAATGAAATATCGTCATCTTATAAAAATAGACGTATAATTAAAACACCCAGAAATGTTTCAATTATATTTTGATAACAATTTTATTTAATGTTTTAATCGACTACAACGGGATTTGTTACATCCATGTTATGCTTAAAAATTTAACACTGACTATACATATTTTGATTTGATATAAATTAATATATATCTGATACATTGGTTAGATCCATAGAAATTAATCAATATATACATAGAATGGCGATCTAAAATATTTCCATTGAAAATACTGTACATTTTGAGTTTGTGGTCAACATATGTTATTTAAAAAAATTAAGTATATGCAAACTCATTTATATATTAATAGAGAAAAATTATATTTAAAAATATGCTAATA
>JAYRBW010145511.1:0-14747 GCA_036023295.1 Invenusta paracnida | reverse complement strand
TGGTTTGAATGAATTTATATCTTTTAAAATTGTCTGTAGCTAACCAGCTTTTTGCCATTTTTGGCGATAAAAAATAAATGAAATATTGTTGGCAAATTTAAATAAAAAATGTGAAAATAACCAACAATAAATGAAAATACTTTTAAATTCACAATGCACGTTTCGAGAGACAACATTGTGTCCTCTTCGGGTAGAATAAATATATAATTTGGCGAGTTATATTGCATAACAATCTAAATTAATAAATTGAGAGAGAGAGAGAGAGATTATGAAAACTAAAACAGTTAGGAAAGAAGGCAGCAGCATTATTACCTATTAAGAGTTCTATTTAAATGACGATTGTGAGTTTCAATTTTAATAATTTTCTTGCTCAAAATATCGAAATCCAATGAGCGTAGCTAATTATTAGAGAAAATATTGCTACTCTCTGGTATTACACTTCGCTAAATGAGTTCCTATTGGAGATTTTTCTGATCAATGCTCCATGATCCTAGTCGTCAGATGTCTTTTGATTTTACCATTGTAAAACATGTTCAAATCACACAAACAGGAGAATTTGTAGACGACCTTTAACTTCAGTTCCGTTGGAGCTTTCGGTTTTAAAGAAAAATCATGATTTTAGATGGAAAAACGAAATTAATTTCTAAGAATAAATAGATTTTAAATAGATTAATTTTTTCCAAGATAAGGTGAAATAAAATAATATTATATTTTAATTATAATTATCAATACTCTTTTTAAAATACATTTAAAATGAGAAATTAATTTCCTTTTTCAATCTTTGTCATATGTATACATCAAAGCATATCATTTTGTAATTTTTTAATATCATTTTTAAATAATAAATAATCATATAATATTTAATTATGTTTACATAATTAAAACTGAACAAATAATAATTACATAATTAGAATTGATTCAAAAATAGAAATTCCATTAAATATAATATAATAAAATTAAAACAACCAAAATGAATGGTTAACATTTATTTATTTTTTAATTCAATGAAATAAAGATTTTGTAAAACGAATTGTATGAATAGTTTATCAGTGTACGGATTTTATAGTTTTTTTCTTATATTTACAATTTAGATAAGCAGATTTGTTGCATCATACAATAGCAGACATCATATCTGGTAGAAATATTTTAATAAGTTAAAAATTTGCGACAATTAATATTTCGTGCCACATTTCAAGCGTTAAACAAATTTTATAATATTGTCTTAAGAAAAATTATTAAATCTACTAAATTTATTAAAAATATCTCAAACATTTTGTTTTAAGTTGACACGATATGTTTCATTAAATTAATATGTATGAAATAGGTACGTGAATACAATAACATCAATTATTGATAATTGTCATTCATAAAACGCTATTTTTAATTGGAGAAAACGTATATATTTTATAAATTGCATGTTTTAAAAGTAAGCTTTCTGATAATTAGTTTATTATTTAGTTATGAACAATCTAGAAAACGTTTAAGTTATACATGACATGATACTATATTTAATAAACAATGGATTGTTATGTGTGAATATAAAGGCGTTTATGCTTTGCATTTGTGGGCTTGCAGTTCAGTTTTAACTCCTGCAATTCTTAATCAAACAATGCAATGGCCAGCCCTAGTTGGTATTTTCTTTTTATGAAAAAACACTCACCAATTTTTTGCTCAGTCATAATCCGGTATTTCACTTGCACAGTTAAATTTGTCAATATTGACCAAAATGGATTTGATCGATATTCTACTTTGTTAAATTTTTAAAATTAATGTAAGCTATATATATTTAGCTTAGAAATATTTCAACTGAAAAATGTATCCATTTTCTAAATATATATATAGTATGTATATAGCTGCTTATTTTGAATATAGAAAAGTTCTTAGTGAATTTGGCGGTTACAGTTCCAAAAAAGTAAAATGGTATTTCAATATACGCTTAATTAGTATAATATATTATTGCTTTTTATTTTGTAAACTAGTAGTTACTAAAATATAATACATTAAACCAATGTCAAAAATGCCATTGAATAGAAGTAAAATTATATGATTTGATTACATTAAATGAAAACTTAATCTAATATATAAAATACAATACTAATAAACAAATGCTTGAACCCCCCAGGTTTGAAAAAATAGCTCTGATTTAATATCCTAATCAATATCAAACGTTTTCAATTATTTATGTTCATATGTTGAAATATAATAATGTAATAATGCATATTTATCTTTAAAGAAAAATTTACAAAGTTACAGATTTTGAATACAAATAAAATTGTAGCTTATAAAATTTGTTAAGCGTAACATTGTACAATATGTGTATTTATTAGTCCTTAAATAAAAAATATTGGTCATTATTAATTAAATTTATTCTACTTTTAAATACATTTTATTGAAATAATTATGTACGATAAATTTCGTGTATCCATAATTCGTTATAAAATAAGCTACTAACGTAATTTAATTTATTATTTGAGCATCTAAATTTGAAATAACAGAGAGTTATTTATTTATAAGCATTTATAAAAGAAATAATTATTAAGAAGTGCAA
This sequence comes from Invenusta paracnida, assembly GCA_036023295.1. Taxonomy (NCBI): domain Eukaryota; kingdom Metazoa; phylum Platyhelminthes; order Proseriata; family Coelogynoporidae; genus Invenusta; species Invenusta paracnida. The sequence continues at coordinate 12,199 of JAYRBW010145511.1, read as the reverse complement.
TTACAAAATCTGATTTTGTAAAAAATAATGTTTAATAATCATTTAAAATGTATTTTTTATTAAATAATACCTACAAATCGTCGAAAATAAAATATTTTTGTAAATCATTTTCAATAACCATTTTAAATTGTATTTTATATTATATATAATACTCATAAAAAAGGAAATATTTGAAAGAAAACCTTTCAATTTGTTATTTTAGATTATTCAATTAACAGATTAAATTAGTTCAAATCCTAAACAGAACTATTAAATAAGAGGGAAATAATTGTGTACAATTCATAAGCTTTCTTATGTAATACACTTAGAGAAAAATGTGTAAGATAAAGTTAAAGAAAAGTTTGAATAAAAGTTTAAATTGTATTTGTTTAGCGTATTACTGCTATTTCAAAATTGACCATTAAAATAACTAATATTAGTAATTAAATGCACATATTATTTGATACGAAATTACTACTTATATATTGAGCATAGTTTAAGCCAAGAAGGTATAATTTCTCATGTCTTCTGTCATATAAAAAAGAATAGGACATTCTGCGAAATATGTAATTAAATAGTATAATTAATTTTTGACTAGGTGAAAGAATTTACATTTCGCCCTATTTTGTAAGCTTATAATCTACTTTAATCTACTTATAATTTATATTGTCACAAGACTATTGTTACTTTATTCTATTTAACAATGTTCAATTGAGGCAGATCTACCAACTAAATTTGCCTAAATTCTGTAACAGCCTCTAATATTAGGTTCAGAGAATTACATATTCGCTTTCTATTTTAATACATTGTTGCTAAATTCTGGTGACATAAATATATATATATGCGGGTTATTTATAATGTTAATTTAATAAAAATTAGTTCACTTTTATAATGTTTCTATATAGTTTACATTTTCAAATGTATTAACAATTTCAATGTAATCTTATACATATATTATTGAAACTATAATGCTATATTCATTTTATTTTATAAAAAAAATGTTTTTTTTATTTCTCTTAAAACAGTTACACTATAGGTGCATTACAATTATTGTTAAACAGTTACTATTGTTACTACAGTTATATGTATAGAATTAATCTCAAAATAAGTTGGATTTATAACCTTAAAGTTGAAAATTAAGCTATCCTAAAATTGGTAAAGCTACTTAAAACACAGGCAATTCTTCTTTAAACAAGGGAATCCTTTAAAAATTGTATTTTACGTTTTTTAATTATATGAAAAAGTTTTATTTCTTCTTTAGATTAATTCTATCTTTTTTATAAAAAAGCTTAAATTACTTTAAATATGCGTAACATTTAGGAAGTTATATATATATACGAAATTCTCTTAATAATAATTTTACACCGAATATACTCATTCCAAATGTTTGTTTAACTTAACATCGATTCATTTATTAACATCATATTATCATATTAAAAACATCTCAATAATTTAAATATTATATCTTAGACATTTAAATTCAATCAAATATTTTTAAATTAATATATAAACGGACCAAAAACTCCTTCTTTTTAAACGTTATGTCAAACTTAACAAACTAAATGCTATTATAAAAATTGCTATTATGCTAAAATATGGCTAACACAAAATGTTTATCTATCCGTTAAATAGCTTTTTTAATTATATAAAAAAATATGTTGTTTACTAAAATATTCACTATTTACACGAAATAAGTGTCAGTCATGTTTATGTTTGTTGTCATTTTTTACAGGTATTATTTGTACTATTGAGAAATCATGGGCCTAATTTACACTTTCACATATTTCGATCTTTCCATTAAATGGTGATATTAATGTCATTATTTTATATTCATAATTGCCAACTGTTTTGGGGAATTCATAAAAACTTTCGAACAAAATAATTGTTTAATTGAATTTTTTTTTTCTTCTGAATAAAAAACAACCTTTAAATCTAAGTACGTGATTCGATGTATGAAATGTTGTTTTCTTGGCCTATTGATTTAAACGACCCAAAGAGAATTGCTTTTGCCAATAAATATACCTATAGGTGTGAATGCCTAGCCTGGTTATTTGCAAATTAATTAAATATTGATCGAAGTCCATTTCATCAAATCCACTTTATGTAAAGTCAATTTATCATTGTCTGTATTATTTGGATAAGTTTTTTTGCTAATTAATTTGTATGAATTTCAGAATAGATACATCTTTTATTAATTTAATAATCAATCTTTCGAAATATGCATATTTCAGACAAACTAATGGTAATTGTTAAATTTTCTCTGTTATAATAATATACTGTAATGCACAAAAATGAGTTTAATTCTATGAAGCATTAATAATAGACGTTTCATTTTTGTATGTTTAAAATGTCAAAATTTAAAAAATAACTGAATTATATATTTTTTAAATACTGTATAATTTACTAATAATTTTTTTTTACTAATCAATCAAGGGTCTTCTTTCTAGATAATTACAATATAATATTAGAAACATAATCCACAATTTTATAATGTAATATCAAGTCCGGAAGCCCGTTGTCGGTAACGTGAATAAATAAAATTATAAACTTGGCATCTAAAATCTTAATCCCTTTAGCTATATTGCATATCATGGTAACGTTATAAAGAAAGGTTATTATAGTTTGAACAGATTATTAAAAATTAAACTAGCTCTAAACACTAACACATGATCAAAAAGAAAATATATAATTTCAGAAATGTGCCTTGAAATATTGGTCTAAAAACGTGTTTAAAAAATGTATCTTTTAAAAGCCAAGGATAAATTATTAATCTGTATAATATACGAAAACACTAATTCTTACAAACATTTAAAAATTTACTTGTATATATCTCTGGCGATATATATATATATAACAAACAGTTAAACGTGTCAAGAGTACCTAAATGTGTGATTTATACTATGTTATGATGACGTAGGATGTTTTAAATTTTAAATGACGACATGACAGCAATAAAAATGAACCATTTCTAAAGAATTTAAAGATTTAATATTTTATGTTTTTGCAAATGCAAGCTAATGCTGACATTTAGCTTGCAAGGAAAGTATATTTCTATTCAAGTTTTCTATATGTATCCTTAAAAAATAGATTCATCTTATAATAAGTCTGTTAGTTTTTCTGTTAATGTAACCATATTTTTAGTCATTTTACCGATCTCTGTAATCCAACTTGTAATTTATTCATTCTAAAATGGACTGCACAGTGCGTAAAGGCAAGATATATATACCAATACACGGGAGATTAAGTCATAAAGAATGTTGCATCTCACCAAACCTTCCTTATAGTTTGGCTTAAAGTATTTAGTAGTAGGGGGTTATTTGTAGAATATTTACAATATATTAAACAAAATCCTACTTTACTTTTACCTACTACTAGAACAGGAATACAAAGTTAATAATTAAACATCCCTGAAATTTGAGAACACGCATATAGCCTTACTATTTGGTGTAAAATATATATTGGCGTAGAATTACTATTTTTAATAATGTAATTTTTCCTCTCATTTATAACGTTTGTATATTTGTTCTTTAAAAGTGACTAAAGACATTAAATTAAATATACAGTTGTACATTGAAATTATATTAATAAATGTAACATTTTGTATTGAAGGTACAAAGTAATACTTCCTTTTATTAAGCTAAATTTGAGTATAAATCACCGAAAATCAAATTTGTAATTTCTTGCACTAATTATAAAGTCATTACACGATTGTGACGGTTATGTTGTGTGCTCGGAGTCTTAAGAAAGATGCATTTTTTCTCTTATACTAAAAAATTGTTTATACTCGTAAATTATATAAGCCATAGATTTTAGTGTAATGACCAAATGAGTATATTTTTAAAAATATTGGAAACACAAATAAGGCAAAGCTAATATGGAGGCCACCATGCTGAATTTGTCCGAATTGTATTTCAAAATTTAATGTATAAGGGCTTATGGAAATATATACGCATCTGGTCATGTATACATTACCTTTTAAACAATATAAAATTGTATATTAACAAGGCTCCTATTATTTATAATTAATCATATATATATATATTAATTTATAAATAATGTTGATAAATATATTACGTTCAACTGAATGTTTTTCATTTTTTATATACCGTAAAATCTCGAATATAAATCGCACTTTTTTTCCACAAGAAAACTAGCCAACAGTTGTGGGTGCGACTTATACATAGGAGTAGGTTTTTGTTTAACTAATATTCCTGTAGTTTTTTTCAGATTGCCGTGTGAAACTGTTTCGTGATGTAAACAACAAAGAGACAACAACCAAGAATAGTTTTTGCATCAAAGACAAGTAATTATTTATTAAACATCAATGCCAAAAATACATTAGGGCCTACTTTAATCGTCAGTACAATACAATAGAACCAGAATCAAATAATAGTAGGGAAAAAATCGATACAGGCTGTTTGCACACATTACTATCAAACACATCTCAGATCATTCATCCATATTGTCTGCTGCGCCTTATACATAGGAGATAATACGTTGTCGCATTACGACGACATCTATACTTACGGGTGCGACTTATACACCGGTGCGACTTATATTTGAGATTTTAAGGTATATATATGCTATAGATGTACATAGTTGAAATGTAGACCAAATATAAACCGATAGGTTCATCGTAATATCAAGTAACATTTAACATTCATGAATTAATGAAAATACATAATATATAATACATAATACACAAAACAATCGCAATATAATAAATAAGTACTGATTAAAAATATATTGTTTTTTTGTTGTTTTTTCAACCAGTGTCGCATTTTTTTATTTCTTCTGATATTTAATGATTTTTTCGGCACTGATTAATCTTATACTAATGGTTAATTAGTCTCATGGAATATCGCATCGAATCTATTTGCCATAAGCTTCCATGAATTTATTACGACTTATTTATGTTGCATGTACATTTTTATTCAACTATATATTAGGCACGCATGTATTAGTTATACATATACAAATATATATGCATAAATTACAAGTAATTTTTTAAAGTAATCTAAAATGTGGACGTGTATAACGAACAAAGAATGCTTTTAATAATAAATCATTAAAGATACACGATTATTAGGCACACAAAATATAAATGTAAGCTATCATTTACCTAAACAATAAGTACACTGAATAATGAAACATATTTGTGCATACCTCGACGATAAGTTAACAAAATTCAACATTTACAGACTTTTATAGAATGAAATTGACTTTAATGTATACATATATAATTACATTGATTATAATTATTACTGGTAAGTTTATGTTTATAGTGAAAAATACTTGCTAGCAAAAGTAAAAATTTAAGTTGAAATTTACATTTGGCTTAGTGAAAATTTTAAAAATTGTTCTCCAAAATGAAGTCTATACATAAATAATAAACTTAAATTGTTTATCAACTTTATTTGAACTGTTTTAAGGATTCAGCTAATTTTATCCGCTTATGTAATTGTTGCTTACTAAATGTTATTTTAATTGTGAATATAATTTCTATTTATATATTTAATGCATGTTTAATTTATTATCCTAGGCGTCAAACCGGAGTTTATATGAAATATTTAAATTCACATACGCCGACCTACATATTTCTCCTAATCTATCCACTCAATCATTACATAATCCAATTGCAAAAGCGGAGAAATTAGATAACATCTTGAGTCAGCTGCTTAACTATTTAATAGTCCAGTCTCGACTATTGCCTCTACAAGAAAATACATATTTTAGCAGCTGACTCTAAGATTTTATCTGATATACTAACAACATTATTTATATATATATATATATATGTATATGTATATATAGTTCATAGTTCATAGTAATTATTAAATAATAATTCAATTTTTCTATTATTTATCTATTCTCCTCTATTTGTTGTTTGTTAAAAATCTCATATCATATCATATATATATATATACAGGGTGTCCGAAAAGTTGCTGTGCAGTGATCAATATTAATTAAATGAGCAGAATAACATATGTGACCAGTCAGTCAGTTAATGAACTAAACATTGTTTTACTTAGTTTGTATAATATAGTTTGTAAATAAAACTTGTAAACAAAAGTTGTAATAAAAAATGTTCAATGCACATCAACTTTTTGGACACCCTGTATATATATATATATAATTAGGAAAAATTGTATATTTAATAAAATTTAAATAATTATCAGCATTAAAATAAAATAAATATATTGAAAAACACTAAAAGTATAAAGTATAAATTAGATTTTATTAAAATTATCTCAGTTTAACTCGAAAATAAATATGAAACTGGAGAAATACGTCCAAATCATATCAATTCTAGAAATCAACAATTTAAAACATAACAAAAAATTGTGTATATTGTCACGTCAAATGTAATAAAGGCTAAATCGAATGTGATAAGAGAACGTCAATTGTTAACATCATTTTCAAAGTTAAACGTGTGTAGAGGCTTGTTAATTATTCTCGTATTATTAGAATTTCTATACTCGTTTTCTAAAAATTTCATTATCTAAATCTGACACAAAGATATTGGTGTGAAAATTAAGTAAATAGTTTTAACCGCAATTTCATTTAAAATGATTAATTAAGTCAAGTTCAAAGATGTACATATGTCAAGAGTACTTCAATGATTGGCCCGATATAATACTTACCTCATACATCTAATCTATCCATGATCCTGAATATGGTCTAATGTCATCTCCAAATAAGTCCCCTAATTATAATTCCATCTCTATATAATATTTATATATTTTTTCACTTGTAGCAGAATAACACAAACTCAATAATAATTGGTATATTGACCAGGTAAGAATAGAAGTTTGGTGTATAAACTTACTTATACACCAAACGCGTCAAAAAAGTAGAATACTTCTGTAATATATACTATAATTTGTATTGTCTACATAATTGTACGATACGAATAAACTCTAGTATATTTAAACAAATCACAATATCCTCGAACAATTTCTTTCTAGAAGTAAGGAAGTAAATGAAAATAATGCACTTATATCTTATTGTCATCTGTCTTATTCTAAAGTACCTACATACATTATTGAAAAGAAATATATCATCAGTCATTGGACACATGAGACTTAAATAAATAATAATGTAACATTTTTTACTTCTAATCAAGATAATCCGAAGAAAAACACTAAATAATTTGGTTATTGAGCTTTATTGTTTAAAAACAAAAGGCGGGGAGGCATACAAAACACGCTCACACTCCGGATGGAAGAATAGCTTACAGCGTAGAATACACATGGAGAACATGCACCATTAAGAGTAGAAAGACATGTTTTGTTTAAATGCATATTTAATACTTGATTTGAAAGCCCGATAGCTATAGGCTTTAATGGTATAAGGCATGTCATTTATATGACACCAAAGAAAACAGGCCTAGACCTCCTAATCAATCGACTAGCCCAGCCCTGCTAACTAACGCTCTACCAACGAGCTACTCTCCCCCTACATGTGGAGGACTGTCGAAATGCAATACAGTAGGTATAGACAGAAAAGCATAATAGCCATAAACAGTTTTATTCTTTAATTAATATAAACGATATAAACGAAAACCAATATTCAACAGTCTAAAACACTTAACAGAATCTATATAAATCAACATTGAGTAGTTTACGTTTAAACTGAGGCAAAGAACAGGAATAAACTGCATCGTCATCGAGAGAGTTCTTATTGCAAATAGGATAAGTAAACAATGTTTTTGGGTGAAAAACAGGTGTGTTGTGCGAATAGTTTGTTCTGAGGTCATAATTGTAAACTGCATTGCATTGGTGTAAAGGACAGAGTCTATAGAGATGTCAACCAGTTTATGACTAATTTGATAATTCATGTACATGTTAGATCTAACACGTCTGAAATTCAAAAGAATTAAAGTTAAAGTTATCAAGTTTAGATGTATAATAAATATGCCTACAATAAAAAAATGTATTGTCAATGAAAAAATAAGAGCTTTTTCAGTATAAATAATATCAGTAATAATATGTGCAGATCAAATAAAGTTAAGAATAAGATAGGCCCCAGCTAGTGCTTTTCTGGATATAACATAGAGCAATGTGTAGAAAATTTCAGGTTATTTGACATGGTTATACTCAGATCTAAAATAGTGAAAACATATTCCACACATCTAAAATAAATAAATAAATAAAAACTAGCGTCTCCATCAACTGTCATTTTATGAGTAGTGCAATGTTTGAAATTATTATACTTTTATAAAATCAATATATAAATCATTTATTTTTATTAGAAATGAATCTTTAAAAAGAAGTTATATAATTATATTCAAATATATATATATATATATATATATGTATATAATGAGCATAAAATTATACTCTACAAAATGTATGTAGGTAGCCGAAAGGAAAGATTGTGTCGAATCAAAGTTCAACTTGTGTATTGAATTGATACAAGTATATTGCAAGTTCAATTTAAATCATGCATTTTATCTATACATTTTATTTTGTAGATTAGGCATCATTGAAAAATGTATCAATTCTCGGTTTAGCTTTCTTTATAATTCATAGGTAACTGTTTAATTTTAAAGATTATAATGCAGACAGTTTCAGTACAGTTAATATCAATAAATTACGATCCGAATGCGGATATTCAGATCATATAGAGTAATAATGTGTGACAGAAATTTATTTCTTAATTATTTTGTGTTCATCACGTAGGAAATTAATAACGATAAAAATAGAGTTTTAATATTTTTATAAAAATGAAATGTAAATACGTAGCACTGGATATTTTGAATAGTATTATTTTATGATCAAATAATTATATTTACACTATTCTATCACAACGTACGTATCTGTAAATATTTATAACTTGTTAAGCTCATTTTTAGATTTTTTATACATCATTTACAGTATTATTTTTAAACAATAAAAGTATTTCACAAAAGCTTCACGGTAGCAGAAACCTATTATGTGCATAACTGCATACAATAATCAGATGAAGCTGTGTGAAGCTATATCTATTTATAATGTATGATTGAGATCTTCAGAATATTATATTACAACATCTTATTTTTATATCATTGATTATAACATTGATAACAGAAAAATCTTTGTGGATGAGAGAAATGATCTGTATAGATAAAAATATCTAAATTACACAGGCGTGAAGCTTTAAGAAAACTTTTTAAATATTTTTTATAAACATTTTTTCGTTGTTTTTTCGTATTATTTACCCTACGTAATCATTGTTTTAACTTTCATCCTTCAGCTTACCGGTATTATTTTTCCCTGTTTCACGAGATTTACAATAGAGTGTAATAATAAAACTAAGCTCAAACAAATTACAAAACAAATATGCAGAGTGAGTATATAGAGTATAGACAAACTCTGTAACAGCTGCAAACACGACTTTGGGGCAAAAACGTACTTAGGAATATAATTTAGTTGTGTTCGGTATTATAGCTAAATAATCCTTTTTTTGGCCTGTAATACCCTTATAATCCAAGAAATGTTTTCAATAATTTAATTTAAAAAATATAGTATGAAAGGCATGTGGTTATGATTTAAAAGAAAATTACACTTAATTTTCAATAATTATTATTGCACAATAATAATATGTCTTAATTTGTGAGTTTTTTAATTAATAAGGGAAATTGTATAATATTTATATCGCAGTATTACTCATATAGTTTTTTAAAGGTGTACAGAGAATTTGAGTCCGAGGTGGTTCTGCGGTTAGAGCACTGACTTACCATGCCAAAGGTCCCAGGTTCGAACATCGGTTCAGACTCACAACCTAATGAAATAATCATAAACCTCTTGTTCACCCGGCAGTAAAGGGAACCTGGTATGTAAATGCTGGGGAAGTTAAAGGCAGCGAGGAAAGGAACCGGTCACCCTACCTCACCATGCTGTTGGCTCAGGATAAAGTGTCCCTTAATAGGCACTTTCCCACCGTACTCAACGTACACGAGACTCAACTTTACTTTTTTAGAGAGAATTTATTATTAGAGAAGTTATTATTTATAAATTAATAAAATCTTTAAATTCAATTTATTGAAGTCTGTTGAATTATTTATTTTAATTGTTATTTGTAGATTTGTAATTATTATTAGTACACAAAATACATAATTAATAATTGCATGTAAATGTATATGTATAAGGTCAATAAAAACGCATTTTAATTGTGATATTTTGTAGTTGGAATGTTATGCTCCGGTGTTTCAATGGAAAACTGTTAAATTTCATTCAATTTAAAATTATAAAATATCAGTTTTATTTGCTTAAAAATGCAGTATTTCATTATACAAACGGAAACTTTGCTCTCATATGGCAGTCCCTATATATATATATATATGAATCAAATAGTTTCTATTTTGAAACGTCTGAATAAAACTTAGTTGGTGATTATACTTAATAATAATTGCAATGCTATGCGTTGGCATATTAAAAATACAAATTTTGATTTTCACTGCAAACATGTAGAATTTATTTGCACGCCTTATTTAAAAAATATACTGAATAGTTTTACAATTTACCTTTTATAAATTAAGATTATACTCTTGTAAAAATCGCACGCCTCATTTTTGTTAGGTATATTTTGACTTAACAACTGGTGAGTCTCTCACAGGGGATTTAACGATAGATATTTATGTTTAGATTAGTTGATATTGAACGACCCCTAAAAAATATATTTTTAAAAACAATCAAACATTTATATTTCATTTTGACAGGTAGATTATGGATTTTTTTTTAAGAAATGCCAATAAATGTAATGCGTTAAATATTTTTACAGCAACAAGTTTAATGCTGCCTAAACCTCACAATTTTTCTACGGCTGCTTGTTACATATATAACAGTACATTGAGAAAAAAATTAATTATTAAAAAGAACAGAGCAAAGATTAATTAAAAAAGAAACAAATTTAAAATGGGTATTCATAGTTAAAAGGGTAGGAATTTATGTTAAGAGATCATTTTATTTAATAGTCACGATATAATTTTTTATTAACTATTTAGTTCAGGAATTCTAGTATACATTCTACATAGATTGCACGTCGTCTGACAAGCAAAACAAAACTAACTATATCTGCTGAATAAATAAATTGATAAACTGTATAACTATGTTTAAAAATAATTGAACAGCGACCAAACAATGAGTAAAAAATAATTTATAGAAAAATAATTCAATTATTATTTGGAAAATGCTTACACAAGACTGAATTATGTTTATTAACAGTAATAATAACAATATTTCAAATGAATGATCCTAATTATCAAATTGCTAAAAAAAGTTATGGTGAATTTAAAGAATTTTTAAAATTGTAGAAATTATTTTCATTAATTTATTAACTAACTATTATTAATATTTATTAACTTTTTTATAAACCGGATTAATATGATCAAAATATATTTCAGTTTTTTCAATCTGTAATTTGGGAGTTTTTACTATATGTAGATCAATAACTAACCCTTATCATTTTATTATTTTTAATAATTAGTATAAATAAAAGGAATTTAATAAATAGGCAGTATTATCAGTAAAAACGGATTCATAGTGAAAACTCGTAAATATTAAGAAATCGTCCATAAAAACTCATAATGAAGACCTTGTATTTAAAAGTCGTAATTAAAAAGTCGTCAATGAACTATAATCGTGTTGGAAAAGTTATATTGAAAAATTCGTAAAAGAGGAGTCATGTACAAAATCTTGTATTGAATAATTAAGTTGTATGAACAGATAGTATTTAATAGTTGTCAGTGAACATATAATATAGAATTGTTAGTTGTGAATAAAAGGTTACATTGGAATATTTCGTGAAATTCCAAAAAGATAATCATCTTTGGTTATTTGTTCTTCTGTGAAGTTGATGTGTAGACGCCGTAAATTGTGCCATTTATCCTGGCTTCTTCTTTGACGCTTTGTTTGGGGAAGGCCTTGGATAATATATGTTCATCCGCGCGATGACAAGCCCTTGCGTCTTCCTCTATTAATTAATACTTGAAGAAGTTCACGCAGTTCTAAGTGGTTGTGACATATTAGTAGACATATTATTAACAATTGATCGAAACTACAGGCCCGTACCCAGGAGGGTTCGTCCGGTTCGACGAACCCCCCCCGTGAGATGCTTAGTTCCGCTCAAAAATAGTGAAAAAAAGTTTTTTGTACCTCCTTATACTTGTTAAATAATTTATTATCATATAAAATAACAATATATTTTTTTCTTCTTAGTCTGTGCATTCGGGGGCGCG
>JAYRBW010145500.1:0-14751 GCA_036023295.1 Invenusta paracnida | reverse complement strand
ATAGATTTATTATAGATTTTAAATCATAGATATTTAAATCAGCATTTTAAATTTAAGGCATAGTTATCTTAAATCGGACCACAGGACTTTCTTATTTAATAATGTGAATTTCGGAAAATATATAAAATCGGGCAGAACTTTCTTACCACCCTGTATATACTAGTTAAATGTAATATAATTATGAATACTATAATGTAATAATAATTATATTTAAACTTTATAAATAATTGGCCAATTTTATCCTTTTTCTTTAAAATATGAACAAAAATCAAAGCAAAAATTGAAAACAAAATTGTATATAAAATTGCATTATATAGACATAAAAAATGCTTAATATTCAAATCTTAATAAAAATTATATGAAAAATTGTACAGTGTCAACACACTTTAAAATAGGTTTTCATAATGAACTTACTATATATATAATACCAAAATTCTGGACAAATAAGGAAAAAATGTGGACCCAAAAAAATTAAAAATTTTCTATTAGGAAATGGTAACCCTGTATCAGTTACATTACTAATGACATACATTATAATAACCTAACTATGCATATTTTTAAATTGTTCTTCTTTTCACTAAAAATAGGGCAGTCAAGGGTGCCTGCAAGATTTTTTAAAGTATATACAGGATTGCTAGCAAGTTTTTCCTTTTCTGAAGTACCTCTGTGCATGCTATTGAGTTTAATATGTGACTTAAACTACTCATAAAGCCAAACAGCTGCCTTATTGGGTCTCTACTTGGGGATAATATGTAGATTCTCTGATCCCAGTTTATATCCATTGACTTTCCTGTATGCAGGATGTAGGATGTATCCTATTTATCAAGATGTAATTCTCTCTAATCTTCAATTGTGTTCTGCTATAAGGTGTAGTCAAGTAGAATAACAAAATTTTTGTCAAACACTTATTTAGGATTTCCAAGAATAAATAAAAGTTATTAAAATTAGACTTTTGCAAACATGGCAAAGATGAGAGATACTTCAACTTGAATAAGCACTTTATTTCATTTTACAGTCAAACCCTGGTTTTATGCCCCCTGATTATCCGCCAACCCTGCTTTATCACCACATTTCGGTAGAACAAATTTCCTGTGTTTTGGGGATATAATAACCAGTAGCTCATGCACCTATATAGTATGCATTTGCACCAATCCACACACCACAAGGGCCTGCACATCTAACTGCATGCAATTAGAGATCATTTTGATGTTGTAAGCACTATTTTGACAGAGATTGGACATAAAAGAAAATGAGTTACATTTGCTTTTTCAGTGCAATGGTCAACTCTGTCTCTAATGGGGTGACTCTTTGGCAGATGAGAGTCATTACACCATCTCTATTGCATGTGTTTTATCCTTTTATCTAGTCTATCTTTTATTTTCATATTATATTATGTCATTCTTATTTGGACTTTTAGCTCTCACTGTATAGATATTTATATCTGGCTTGAATGAAATAAATGAGACCAATTATTTGACACTTAGTTTTCTTCAAATATTATATTGTATCTAATATACATCAGATATAATATGTATATCTGCAGATATAATAGAGACAGTAATATAACTATAGAGATTCTAATAGTACATTCAAATATGCAGATAAAATTTTAAATTTTAATTTTAGTGTGTAATTATAAAAGCATTAGAATAGCTTATTATTTATTTTTATAATTGTAGAAAGAGAAAAAATACCTCAATCTCTCAATTATATAAATTTCTTTATAACTAAAATATACTATTTTTGAAACTTTTTTTTTCAGTAGTCTATATAAATAATCTACCAATTACTACAATCATAATATTTATAATATTTATGTCATGAACCAATACATATTTTTTAAATGAAGTAGTTGGTATAATTCTAAACCTCTCCATTTATGTGTACTATATACATAGAATGTAAAAAAACAGTAATTACCAATATTATAAGGATACTATTGATATTACTAACTTGAAACAGTATAAATTCATTCATTTGATTTATTGTGTAAGCTTCAGCAACTAAAAACAATTTGAATCTGAAACAGAAAAATTTAAATTCTTCCTGGCATGTAAAAGTTATCTTGCTTTTACATTAACTAATTCATGGTAAGCTAATGTCATATAAATTGCAAACAAATATGCAAACAGATATGTTTGTCTCACTGACAATTTACTCATATAATATACAATTAATACTTTAGTGTAAGTCATGTATAGCCCTTGTTTGCATACATTGAATAATTCTAAATATATAAAGTTGATGGTTCAATGACTTAAAGTTTTTATTAACTCTATTGTGAATTTCTGCTAAATAAATATGAATTTGACAGAATTTTTTTAACCATTAGTCACACCACCACAGTGGTTGTTTTGAAAAAACTATTTTATTTAAAGTGAACATTAAATGGTACTATAAATGTATATAAATATATTTTTTATTTATCATGACATGAGTATATAATCTAAATATTATGTAGACTGAATTCTTTTTAGATGTTTCAAGATGATTTTTTTAATTTGTTCCTTTGTTTAATACATCAATGAATGTAACTCTTAGAAATGTCTTGTTTATAACATCTTCATTGGGAAACAATTTTACCTTGTTTCTCAATGCTTGGTTCTTATCCAACGTATTTAAAATCCCCAAATATTTAAATTTGAATCTTGTGGTTTGTCGCTACAATACTATCTAAAATTGATGGTCAATACATTCTGAAAGTTATTTGTTTCACACTGCAAAGGTCTTGCATCATTTCAAATAGACTTTGCAACAACCAATTGCAATTGTGTTTTTTATTTTTAGGAATATTATCTAGATTATGTTTGTATGCCGGTTATTTGTATTTTTCATCTAACTTGTTATAAATTATTACCAAGTAGTCAAAATTCTGTTTTTATAAGGAAGCATTTGTGTTACCTGAAATGTTTAATTTATATTGAAGGGGCAAAGCTTATATCATTTAAGGCAAACAGTAATTATGAGTAGTTTTATTTATATGTGTCAGACAATGGTTTATAAAATATTTTCTCAAACTTTATGTTTAAAATTTAGAATTCATTTGTATTTGTTTACAAAACATTCTTTCTTGTCATAAAAAGTATGTTTTTAAATAAAATTACTATTTTATATAAAGATGTATTATTTTTTTTTTATTAATTCAATTTCAGAATGAAAAAGACAAAGAATATTGCGAACTACTGTGCCATTTTAGCATTTAAATTAATATTATTCTTGTTATTTTTTCTATATGTACTTGTTCCCATAGCACTTTATTTCTGTCCCTATGTGCTCACCAAATTTATATTTTTCACAATATGTAAGTAAAATCTCAATATACACGCTTGTATATTTCATTTTTTGTATTTAAATATCTTCCTTTTTTATTTTAGATGCATGTCCTTACTATTCCAATTATAGCGATTTCTCTCATCTGGGACGATCACATTTTAGTGTTCGAAACTTTTACATTCCATCACTCGAAGGCAGTTCTTTAAAACTTGGAGTATGGTGAGCTGCGTATCTTATTTGCTTCAAACAAGTTTTGAGGTGTTTTTCATGTAATTAATATTGTTCCTGTAATTATGCTACAATAGGTGTGTTAGAGTTTAATTTATTACAGTGAGTTTGCGTCTTCTCAGTGGACAGTTTGCACATTCATATTCAGACTGTATTTATTTTGAAATCTCTTGACTTAGATAAATTAAAATGTCACCTTCTCTTTCATATATACTATTGCTACTTTGACTTAATTTAGAAATGTACACGTTTTTCAGTGGTTTTTAAGACAAATTAAGCTTTATTTTAGAAGGGATTATGAATTATATACTCTTTAATATATTAGAAAATTTTGTTTTTATAGTTTTATTTTAACTATTAACTAAACTTCTAAATTCACATTGCTGGTACTGATGTGGTACATTGCAATAATGTTGAAGTGTCTGCGCCTTTAATAGATAGTGTTTCTTTTCTGTTATGTTTAACTTTCTTGTGGTTTCAGGCATCTTCTTCCAAATCGGGATGTTTTCCCCGAATCTAATGATCTCATTGAGCCCAGGGTTTTTGAGGAAAAGCTTTCCAATGGTCGTCCCATCTTTCTCTATCTGCACGGAAATTCCTTCAGTCGCGGAGGAGTCAATTCAAATAAACTCTACAATGTTCTCACCGCATTGGACTACCATGTCATTGCTGTTGATTACAGGGGTGAGTTTATTGCTGTCTTAGACATTGGTGTAAGTGTCATGGTGAAACTGGTTGAATGAAACACGCCATAGGCATCCACATTACTTTACCGTATTAGATATTCTATCAAGCCTACATTATTTACTCTCCCACATGAAAAAATAAATATAAATAATGTGAATTATCGATTTTTTTATGTACTTGCTAATCTTCTGTAAAGACACACATTAGAATTAGTTCATTAATCAATAAAAATTGAATTCATTTTTTTAATCAAAAATATTGCGGAATTATTGGTAACGTTTATCAATTGAATATCTATATTCTAAGAATTTTTACACCACTATATAACAACTATACCAGTTATATTATGTTAAAACAACATTAACATGTTTAGCATTAATAAATAATCTTAAAGCATTTTCTAGATATTGTAAGTGAAATATTTATCATTCTACAAATAATTTCCTGATCTATATTTAGAAGGTATTGCTAAACATTCATTACGATATTACAATTGGTGTTGGTTGAATTAGTTTTGATGCTTTCGCTAATATATAAACGTACTTTTTAATTTAAATAATATCTGCAAATCTGCGACTTAAATTACTATTTTTGTTTACATTACATCTTATTTTAAATATGATTAACTAAATAAATATATATCTTGAATTTTTATTTAATAATTTTTTAGAATTCTCTTTCGACAATGTATGTACATGTACCTAATATGCTATATATTACGTAATGGCAGGTGCTATTGCTATCTTATATTTCGTGGCAACCATGATGTTTATATGAGACAACATTGTTTCAAAGGTTTATACATTTAATAGATATATTCTATTATAATACTTGGTTATATTGAATAGACATACTATAAACTTTCTGAGAACACCCTTATTAGGCATATTATGTACTCTTATAAATTCACATTTTTCATGTAATAATTTCGGCTGTGTTAAAGATAGGTATACACATACCAGTTGTAATAAGCATATAATGTCTTTTATTTGCCAATGTGTACGCTTTCCACAAATAACTGAAGTTTTATGACTGAAATTCAATGTGTATGTCAATATGCATTGCATAAAGCTTTAATGCACTATGCTGGTAACTTGTATTTTTGTCTTGTGCAGAACGTAAATATATGCTTGCTTTAATGTCTGCTTAGCCTCCTGGTTAGACACTAATATTAAATCCTATACTGCACTTACATTATATCATGATAATGTAAGTGCTACATATAAGATATTATGTCTGTGCCCGGTCTCGTGAGTTTTAAGTGTGAGCATCGACTAAGTATTTAGTCACTATATAGTATAAGTTCGTTATTTTTTACTAAATATTTCAAACAAAAGCTGTTTGTTTTATTAAACTCAAATACACAGAAGTGGCGAATCAGTTATTTGAGTCAGTAATTTCATTTGTTAAGAATGTTATTTATTTAAAATATTTTAGTTAAAAAATTATTATCTTTACATTAGATATATTGGCTTTTTGTATTATTTTTTGTTTCAATTTTTTTACAATATCCGTTTTTAATTAGTAATATTCTTTTTTAAGGGCAGCTGGTTTATTTCAGTTTTGTTGCATAATCCAGTAGATTAAACACCTATTGCGCTAGCTACAAGGAACGAGGTACCAACATTGACCTACCTATAACTGTAGGTAATGGTGTCGAACCTTCCGAAATGGACGTCTGCGACTGCCGGTGTTGGAAGGGTTGGTTTGGACCCTAGTGGCATTTTAAAATAAATAATAGAATATAATAGAAATATAAAAGAATAGGGATATTTTTACAATTTAAGCTTAATTTTCTAAAAATTCGTATTTTTAAATATGATATAAATATTTCTAACCTTTTTAAAAGTTATGTTGCATATGATTTTAAACATGTATATCAATTGTCTTCATCTTAAAATCAAAGTTAATCACACATATTATGTCATTATGTTTCCAGATTTTTTAATATTGGTAAATTGGCCAATTTATGCTAAATGTATTGCCAAAGTTGACCTGGTACCAATATTCAAAGGCTTCTGGAAACGTAATTACATGTTTATTGTGTTTAATTTTATGTTCACTTTTTATTAAAACTATAGTTTTGTTAAAGCATCAATGAGACATGTTGTTCCATGATTCAAGTGATGAGGATATTCCATATAGTTGCGGGACTTGTTCTATCATAACATACCTAATGGTCTTTGGTGTTATAAAAAGAATATGGAAGCTGGCAAGGGCCCAATGTGTGACAACTCCAACGCGGTCTTATTGCAGATTAACAGTGAATGTGAGTTCAGATTAGAATACTAACAGTGGCATCCATGATGAATAGAGGATCTATATTGGAGCACAAAGAGTAAAACTACCAATAATACATTAGACTGAAGATGGTAGCCACATACAGTCGACTTATAGTTAGTGCAAAACATTAGTGCAAAGAACAAGTACCTACTGCAACTATAGGAATATCCTCCTCTCTTGAATCTTGGAACGACATGATTAATTATTTACTAAAAAATAATAAATTTGACGGACACAAGCTATTGAAGAGCCTGCGTCTCATACCCCGCCTTATTGGAAACGTATTCCTCGTCCCCTTCTACGATCAAGCTAATTTACAACGGCTTGAACAGAGCTGTGAGGTCAGTTGTAACCATACTAGCCTCATCTTTTATTACCTGAACATCATCTCAGGCAGTTATGATGTGCCGATTCCATAAAATAGATTCTATTTATTTGTACCTACCCACGGATACTTCCTATTATTCAATAATTTATACAACATAGCTTAAAGTCCTTTCCTAATTGTTTGTCTTCATGTTTAATAAAAAGGTGTGTTTCAGGAAAGAGCTCACCTTCTACTGAGTCATACTCAGTATCCATCTCATGGTAATCTTCATGTTTAGTGAAAAGGTGTGTTTCAAGAAAGAGCTCACCTTCTACTGAGTCATACTCAGTATCCATCTCATTATAACCCCCTGTTTGTCTCCATGTTTAGTGAAAAGGTGTGATTCAGGAAAGAACTCACCTTCTGCTGAGTCATACTCAGTATCCATCTCATTATAACCCCCTGTTTTGTTGTCTTTATTCAGTGCTTTTTGTAACTATACGATCAATACTTGTGTCATTGTAATTTGTAGTCGTATATATTATATTTCTTTCATTGTTGACTTATTTTACAACATTGAGTGGTTATATATTCTCTTATATTCTCACTATGTGTATCTACATACTCTTATTCTCTTATGTTTGATATATTGCCAATACTCTTAACCATTATTAAACGATTTGCATTTACTTAGGTATTTGTACAGTTTCTAGGGACATTTTTTACAAACACTATAAAGGGGTACTCGATTCATAATATTGGTATCTCTGAAATGTATATCTCCTACCTCTATTATTAATATTATTTATTTCTTTGTCTTCATATTGCTGTATACCTATCTTGTAATAAAGATAAAATTCAAAACATTTTTAAAATATAAAATTACACGATTTATAATAGCTAAATTATCAATGCGACAATTCTCATTCTATATTTATATACCCTAGTTCTAACTTTTAGGAGAGAAAGAAAGAGAGAGAAAATGCACACCTCATTATACTTACTTGTGTTCGTCTCTCCTTTCCGTTAATTTTAGGATTTGGCGATTCCGAGGGCACGCCTTGGTATGAACATGACGTCATTGATGATGCATTGGCTGCTTATCGGTACATCAAAGAGCAAGCACCAGATAGTCCCGTTTATATTTGGGGCCATTCCTTGGGCACTGCGTGAGTGATTTATATTCTCTTACTTTAAATTATATTCTCTTACTTGTGTGTCATAAGTTCTTACGAGTTAAAATCCATGTTTTACAATATACCGTCAACACCTCAGGGCGAGTATAAGTATAATTAAATAATATTGATAGATTTAGGATAGAATACAGAATATTTATTAGCAGGTATTATGAATGCGTCAAAGCGTCTTCTACAGCATATATTGTGGAGAATTTGAAGAGTAAACTTAGATAACGTTATAAAGACAAATCTCCAGACACCTGAGTGATTAAGATTTGGTTAAGAAATGTGTTTCGTACTGGATGCCCAAAACGAAAGCGGGTGATGAAAGAAATAACGTTGAGAATTCTCTACTTGAAGAACCGAAATTGTCCATTAGAATACGATCACATGAGCTTACACCTCATAATCATGCAAAATCTCAAGAAAAAAAATTGGAAAACAATAAAGATCCAATTTCTCAGTGAAGAAGGTCGCTCAAATCGTGTTGAATTTTGTTAAAGGAGTTTAGCTAAATTCGACGGCTACATCAGAAGTAAAGGTCTATTTTCTCCAATGCGGGTGTTGCATTTCAAAACTATATTATAAAGAGCCTTCACACGCACAATCCGTTTTTGCTCGAGAAGATTTATTCCGTTGTTTTTATTTCGCAGTTGGTTTATTTTTAGTAGGTTTTTCTAATTCTTTTCTGTAGAATTGCTGCTGGTCTATGTTCACGTCTAAAGAATAAGACTTTGGGACTGTCAGATCCTCAAGGAATGACTTTGGAGGCGCCCTTTGATAATCTGAAGAATGCTACCAGAGTAAATCCCAAAGTCTCGGTAAGTTTTCATTACTTAGCTTAAGGAATACCCAAAGAGTAATGAATACACAGAGCGTCGACTCCAAGCTGGTTGCTATGCAAAAGCGTAACTAATTTGATTATTTCTCTAAAGTCCATTGACTAAATGAAATATTATAAAATGAGTATTAATACTATGAAATATATTTGTAATTCATGTTTTTATGTATGGGAAGTTACAATATCACTAATAAAGTCATTTATCCATTAATACATATAATTTTGTTTAAAATTTAGATTGTTTATTTTTCATCCACCGCCATTATCGTTTTCTTATTTTCATCAAAGCGTATTAAAGGGGTTGAAACATAATAAGAAAGGAGCTATATTTTCATTATGACAACTATTTATGAGAAATAAATTAGGAAGCATATTATTGCAAAATCAGACTATTTGATAATTATTTGAAGACAACCTCGCCTATAAACATTCACTGGAACTTATCAAGACAGGATTCCCAAATGCACCAAACTTTAATTAATTTAAAAAATTGCTCTCCGCACTGTTTGGCATTAATCATTAATCATTATTTTCGATTCGTTAAACAAAATGGACGAAATCATACATCATCTCTTATTAATAAAAAAATCTTTGCAATTTGACTGCTGTTAAATCCTGCATTTTGAATAGATCATCTTGCGTTCCTTCAAAAATTATTTTATTGAAACTTCAAATATAATAGTCATATTATATCTATTAAAACTCCAGAAAATAAATAGATATCGTTGTTAAATTATTGGATATTAATGTTCTGCTTTGGAAAAATTCCAATTGATGATTTAATTCTGTTGTTTTATTCTTGTTTGTGTGCTCATGCGTATAGATCACTATTACTCCATTGGTAGTCCATTGGCATTATGACATCTGATTAATTATTGAAGACATTACTAACTTTTATAGCATATTGTTTTGACAAGTACATACTCATTAGTACCTTTTTGAAAATCAATGATATTCTGAATAATTTAATATTAGATCTTGGCTGATTTATACACACATTCAAAATTGACGAAAAAATAAAATCATAGAATATAAATTTGACAAAATCAAACTTCCTGCAACTTATCACTTTCAAAGATAACATATGTGACAGTTTTATCAATGGATATATCCAAACAGCAAAGTTTTTTAAAGGATTCATATCATTAATAATAAAAATAATCACTTTTTGTGACCGTATTCTCTTGGATGAATCAAAATATTATAATTATATTGACGCTCATGCATTATTTAATTTTATTGAAGAATATATTGTTAATATTTACTTACATTTAATAAACTCATTTATAGAAATCATTGTACCTAAATCATTGTACCTAAATTGTACCTAAATCATTGTACCTAAAAAGATTGATATATTATAACAAAATTTTGATTTTAAAATGTTTTTGATGTTTCATTTTATTGTACTACTTATAAAGTTAGAAAACTAAAAGTAATACATAACACGTTTTTATTGAACTATTTCATATCTCTCTAAAAATAATAGAAATGAATTCTTCGTATTAAATTGACTCTACCAGTAAACTTTTGTAAAATTTGTCAGATATATACACAAGATATCTCGAAGTCAACCCTCTGTTTATTCTTTACTTTGTGGGAATAACCTTCTCAAATATACATTGAACTGTTGGTTTACATTTTAATATATCTGGAAAGAAAATATGTATATTTGAATTAGCATAGAAACTTAAATATTAAATTAGTGTTTTAACAATGAAATCTTGTGAAGTTTTTTGTTTTGCAGATATATGCAATTGTATATAATACAATTTAGTAGTGCAATTTTTTTTAATGATTTTGATAAAAGTTTATTTCTTTTACAGAATAAGAAAATTAATATAAGCTAGAGCTGCTGAATAAATGTTTATATTTAGAGAACCCAAATGTTTACTCTCGTCAGGGGCATTTCTGACAAACTAAGAAGGTGGTTATAAATAGGTTACTTTGTACAAAACAATCTTGTCACATTTTGTCATAAATACCTCTAACTGAGGGGCTATCAAAGGTAAAAACTTCTTTCTTAAAAATAATGGCTTTATTATTATTACTATTTACTATATTTTAGAAAATAAATGTGTCTGTTATATATTACTTTCAGTACTACAAGTAGTCTATAAAAAATAGCTTCAATATTGAATAATTTTCAGACAATTTTATAGTATAATATATGTATATATATGTATGCTTTACATAAAATATCAGATTTTTTAAATCAAATATATTGTCAAAATTAAATTAATATTTTGTACACTTAATTTTATAAGTAAATAGAACGTGCCCCTGATTTATCCTATTATAGATGTTTCATTGAGATTCAATATTTCATTAAGTTTAAAAAGGTTTGTTTTATTTTATGTTTTAAAATGTAAGTATTCTTATTAGAGAGTGACTATTTTTAGATTAACTAAAATATATACACCATTTTTTCTAAAATACATTTGAGATATTTTAGTAACAGTAGTTGCTTGTACAATATTATTTGCTAATATTCGTATATACATCAGTAACATGTTCTATTTTCTTCATTTTTAGTATTACCGGTGGTCATCTTTCTTTACAGAGTTGATTCTGGACACCTTAGACAGGACAATGCTGGTATTTAACAGTGTTGAATAGTAAGTTTGACCCCTTTAACAATAAATGTTTTATGGGTGTTACACAATTTTGTTTTAATAATATCATCATCATCATCGCAATATATTTTCTCGTGTTATGTAATATTTACAACAAAATTATTTTAAGCCACTATTCACTTTTTGTGTGACTATTTTTCATAATTATATGCGTAGTTATGATTTAATTACTGAATGAAACTAACGTTTTTCGAAAATCAATAGTCAGTTGCTGCTATTTTGCAGTATTATAATAGGGCTATTTTAGATTTATATTAAGTTCTAAACTTTTATCTATTTTGTTATTATACCTTTTACATATATACATGTTTCGTTACTTATGAAAGTTTACATTCTTAAATGCAACAATCTTATAATAATTAATTATTTATTAGCGTTTTTCTCAACGAATGAAGTATTTAAAACATATTAAGACTTAATTCTTTCGGGTGATCTGTGTCATGCAGTGATAACCTTAATATGCTTTCTTTCGTTTGCTGAAATACGTGTCTACTGCTTATTACTTCTAAAATAACTAATGTTTGCTTCTATGAGCGACTATTTAAGTAAACAGCTTCCAAGAAAATTCGATATCTATATGACTCATTGGGCATTTTATTGAGGATTAATGCATTAGAGTAAATATTAAAACTATCAATTCTGACTGTCAACTATATTTCAGTCTGAAATCATGCAACCTTCCCATCGCAGTGTTCCATGCCAGGGATGACCACGTTGTGCCATATGCGCTTGGATTTCAAGTAAGATGCAATCTTGTGTCCAGTACAAGCGATATAGATTATTGTAATCAATTCTATTTTCTATTTTCCTCGGACAATTTAAAACTGATAAAGCTAAATAAGTTCTAATCGATATAAACGGAATGATGTGTATTGTATTCGGTTGCATCGCTGCTTTATGGATCCCCTAAATGAGGAAATCTTCCGTTTTAGCTCTACAAGGCCACTCGCGAGCACAATGAAAAGGTTCGACTGCACCCATTTCCCGAAAATAAAGGCTACTTGCATAAGTTCTTGCATATGGCACCGGATTTGCCCCAAATCATTAAGTGAGTTTATTTAGTCTTTCTATTGTTTAAGTAACTAATGAAAAGTGACATACGAGCCTATTAGTAACTTTATGTGGAGTTATTCAATACGTTTTCATGACCTGTTAACATTGCGTAAAAAAATTTTCTGGCAAACTGTTCTTCGTGTGTCTTGTATATTTCTCTTTTACTTACATTACCGTTTGATATGTACGTCTAAACAGATAAACTCTCACATATAATGCCATTAACATATTTTCATACTTACCAGGACTGTGTCTCATTACACTTTCTTACAACTGTTTATTTTACAAATATTTATTTTATACAAATATCCGAAATACATTATTGAATACTTAGAAGGAGTTAATATTTCTTACGTAAGTTTTGTTTTTTTGACAAGTTTTTTCTTTATTCTTTTTCAGGGAATTTGTCGATGATACAGTTAGTGGCTAATGACACATCTCGAGATGATTTGGTCATCATTTTTATTTCAATAAAGATGACTTATCAACCGGCCATGTTCTCAAATAATATTACCTTATAATAATATCAGCATATTCTTACGTTCATAGCTATTTTCAAATTCTTATTATTGACCGTTTGCATTATGGTGAATTTATTGCTTTTTGTTTTGGGATTTATGTTGAATCATTCGTGTAAATAGTATCCATATCCAGTGCCTTATTTTATATTTAATCTCTACGTTTTGTTTCGAGAGTCACTTTAAAGTATTGTTTATAATTGGTGCATATTACGCGTTAATTTATTACATGACAATTCTTGTAGGGATTCCAGCAGGGATTTTTTTGCACCTCCAAAAAAGACTATTATTTTTATGCCAATTATTATTTAATATTGGTGATTTCATTTCCAAGGCTTCTGTGGGTATTTAATAATGCATTTTTGAACACTTGTATGCCTGCTTTGACGCCTGTAGAGTTTAAGTGCCTCTCATTTTCAAATGCTGGACTATTCGGTTATGCAATTGAGGCATTTTTGACACAATCATAAATAGTTTCAGTCAAACAATGCTTCTAAGAATATTGTGGTTTTGTTAGCAATTGTTCAGACAGAGAAGAAATCGGATTGCTTTTTAGACCATGACGAGCTCTGGAAACTTTTCTAGTTTTAATACTCATGACTTCTTTCACTGAATGTGAATCTTTCCATCGCTGGCTGATCTTTCAAAGTCTCACTGTGTGATAGCTTTTATTTTTTGAAAACATTTATACCCCCAATTACTGCATCTATAATGTATTAGACCTTTGTTTTTTTCTTTATATATTCGTTGAGTTGTAAACAACTATTATACTTATGTACCTATATATATATATCAAAATCAATGAATGGTAGTTCAGATTGCTATTTATTATGTTTTGTTTGAATTTGTTCTAAAATTTTTTAAACTATGCAATCAATATTATTCTTAGCCCAAAGTAAGGTTTTCCATTATACCAACTGATTTGTCTATATGTAATGCACACAAATACGAGTTAAAGCTGTATTTGAACTTAGCTATTTAACAACTGTATTTTGATAAACGTTTTTCTTTTCAATATAACCTTTCTTTTAAAAAATTATTTTGTGCCTGTTTTAATTACATTTTGAACGTCAATCAAAAGTATTTAGACTTTTAGATGTCAAAATTAAGTATTTTTGATTGATTTAGTTATATATACCTGTTTGCATGATTTGCTTTAAACCTAGTCTTATATACAGTATTTTGAATTTTAAACTATTTCAATTTATCATTTAATCTGATTATAAAGAAAACTAGTATATGAAATAATACAAAATGATAAATGCCTGGTAATAATTAATTAATGAATATTGATTAGTCGTGATATATGGTCGGTTAGCATAATAAAGATACAATTGCATTTTTCTTTCTGAATTTATTACAAAATTGACAAGTATTTGAATATTTCAAAATTATTACGATTCTAGATTACTAGATAGACAATTTCATCTTCTAAAATTAAATAAAACGAATTCATAATAATTTACGTGAGATTAAGAAATAATCGCTTATTGAGTTATTTTACACGTATAATCATATAATAAATCAATTGCTTTTTAATTGATTAATATTTTAATAAAATATATAAGAAGGGAAGGATTAAAACAATATTTTATGTCTATGCAGGCAAATGTCTATATCATAGAGTAAATATACATAGAGCTTTGACTCATTGATTTCATATACATTGTGCTGTAAATTTTCGTCGATAGAAAATCGTTGTATTTCAATGAAGTTTGTATAAACGGGTAAGAAAAAAGTAGTACTA
>JAYRBW010145489.1:0-14753 GCA_036023295.1 Invenusta paracnida | reverse complement strand
TAACAATCATCATCGATTTAGCTTTGCTATAGAAGATTTCAATTAAAGAAACCTTTTTGATTGTGTAGATTTATTTGAAAAAGTTCATTAATTACTGTTATGGTTCCGTACATTGACAATTTTTCGTAATTTACCTAAAGTTGATTCTACATAAAAATTTCACTTACAAACAAATTTGTTCAATCAAAATTTACATATTACAAAAAAAATTTCTTGCAAGCCTATAAAGTTGTCAGAATGTAAGCTTTAACTTAAAATTGAGGCAAATATACGATAGATTTTTTAACCACAAGTTAGTAATTTATACTGTTTAATGCGAAAATGTTATACTCTATAAAAGCATCTGTAAAGTAGCTATATAAATTTGGTCGAAATTATATGTTTTACCAAGTTATATTTAAACTTGAATATAATAAATGATGCATATTTAAAATAGTTGTATTTAATATAATAATAAAACCTAGACTATCTTCAAGGTCGAAAAGTAGGGTTTGGTTTGAGCAACCCGAATGTAAAAAGTGCTGGGAATTTTAGGTGATTTGCAGAAAAGATTAGTGAATTTTTGTAAAGTTTGTGATTTTCAAAAAAGGTTGTATATAATACTTATATTCAAAAATGTTTGCCTCTTCCAGAAAATAATAACTATAGAAATAGATTTTATTTTTTGTACAAAATGAAATTATATTGAACCTAATAATCTAAGTAACAATGATTGCCTTTATATATATGTTATGATAAATCTATAGAAGTTTTATCGACATTATTTATAAATAGAAGTAGGGTGTTGTTATATTGATATAATATTGAAACATGATACATTATTAATTTCCTATAATGTTATAATATTTCCTTGCTCTCTGGATTTTTGGAAATATGGTCTGGGAAAACCTGAGAAAGTCTGGGAATTTTTCTGAAAATTCCGTGGGAACCATGGTGCTGGAGACTGATCGAAGGTTTATGCGATTTGGAAGAGAATAAAGTTTGATATTAGTTACGTTTTGCATCGTCGAAAATTTTGGCGTTTTGTTTAGCAATCAGAAAGGAGAGGGCTTGGGTTTCTTTATTACAGAAACGCAATTTCTTCGCTCTTTTGACGAAGTGTTCAAGTCTGCTTTGGTTATGAAGCCCCACCAGTAGCAGGAGATGCATATAAGTGATTTTCGGGATGATGATGGATTGAAAAACTATCTTGATATCAAATTCTGCAGCAAGACCGAGAGAGTGTTAGTAGTTTATTCAAACTATAAAGTGATTTAATAGAAGAATTTATTATGTTGCGTGAATTTAAGTTTTGAGTTCATGGTAATCCCTAGAATTTTCCTTTCTTCCATTTTTGATGATTGCAAGTTTAGATTTGTGGCGGCTGATAATCATTTCAAGTGATTTCTTCTCGTTTAGTTGAAGGTTGTTTGCTGAGGCCCAATATTTAATGTTGGTCAGTTCAGCTTCTCTCTCCATGTGGTTTGAGCCTCTAAGGATAAGGACAAGTGTCGATCAGCGCATTCAATTAAGAAATTATTTGTGTTCAAAGTTCGAAAGTCTGTGATGGTAATGGTAAAGGCTATACTAGGTCCAATAGCGGAGCCTTGAGTTACACTAGGAGTTGATCCCTTTAAGGTAAGAGGAACTATTTCGATTAAAGTTAGTTCGATGAGAATAATCGAAAAGCCAGTTGTAGGTATTGTCTGGTAGAGGTAACTTTGATATTTTAAGCGATGAGAGTGGTATGCCTGACGGTATTGGGTGCCTTGGAGAAATCCAAGGCTAAAATGCAAACGGTTGATTCGTATTCGAGAATTGAGATTAGATTACTGAGGAGTTTAATAAGAGCTGAGGTCATTCTACCTGTGGGGATAAAGCGTGTTGATTGTGAAGGTCGAGTGATTTGTTGAAAATCAAAGGATAAATGAATTGTTTGATAAATAATTTCTCCAAGTTGACTCGTGAGAGGATGGAGGTAACTAGCGAGATTAGTCTGTAGGCCGTACTAAGGTGTTAGCAACTTTAGCGATAGGAGTGATACTTGTTTGCTTCAAATGGAATACAAAGTTGATTTGTGCAGAGATATGTATACATTTTTTAAATTAATCTACCCGCTTAATTTATAAATATATTAAAATAACGCTTTCATTGGCAACACGATGCATTTGAAATCAATACATACTGCAGTTATAGCATTCAATGGAATCTTTAAATATAAAATAATTTAAATTAGACCAATTTATTATGTTATTATTCATTTTAGTAACTCAATACTTTGCCACACATATAAACTCTTCGTGTATAAAATCAAAATGGAGGTAATTTTAGTTACAAAAGTTTTACGAGTATTTTAGTTTATATTTTTTAGGTATAACGACAAACCATGTTTTTTTGTGTTAAAACTCGATATACAATTAGTTTAATCCAATATATTTCAAATATTGAAGCTAATTATTTTAGAAATGATCTGATTCAACGATCTATATATGACGAAATATGTCGATAGGGGACAACGGGATAAGATGCATAATGTGGACCTTAGACTTCTGAGCATGGAAAAGTTTATAGAGAAAACTTTTAAAATTTGATATCTCAGAAACTACACAAAAAATTACTTAAAATTTGGGAATATGATAGGATATTTGTGAGAAGTATTAAAGGCCATTATATATAGTGAAAATTATAAAATAGTGTTTGTTTATTATAATATATATCACACGTACATCAAATTGTTGCATCTCTGATTTTACCGAATATGAATTTGTTCTTTTGGATGAAGCGACGGAAAATTCTGACGATTCAATCGACTGACACGAACGTGCCGCTCTTTTATTATCTATAATTATCTTTGCAGATATGTCGCCAGAAAGCACCACATTCCAAGTTTACCTGACAGCGAAAGACTCTTTCTTAGTCCTGAGGTGGAATTTTATTCACTGGCACGAAAAGAGGATTTGGTGTATCCTCAGAATGTGCAGCTACTACGAATTTACAAACAAAATTTAGACTCAACTGTGCTATTGGCTTTTCAAAACTGGTTAGTTATTTGTTGAATGTATGTGCTTTGACCTAGTGACCAGTCTTTTAACATTAAGTCTATATAAATCGCATGATCGCAAATTGTTTTTTTTGCTCGACATGTCAAAAGTTGAACGAGTAAGAAATCAAGGGATAACACCCTTAACCCTTTAACGACCGTGGGGTGCAGGTGCACCCCAACCCATGTTCAGACATTCCTCCTTTGTTCATTTATGAAGTCTAATGTTTAAAACTCTCTGACATCTCTAAGTATATTGTTCTTTATCCGAAAATTAGTTTGGCCAGAAAAAAAATACATTGGTATATTTTTGTCAAGGCTTTTAAAATTTACTGACGTTAACGACCGCTGGGGTGCAGGTGCACCCCACAACATGTTGGATGGTTTTGATAAGGTTTATTGAAATATAAGATTAGGAATAGGGTTGGGATTGTCCTGCAAAGAATATATGCCTACTATTCTTTCATGTCCCAACCAAATAACGGTAATAAGATGTAATAAATAACATAGGTAATGACACATTTGAGTAAACCAAGTATAAGTAGGTAAGTAAGTATAAATACCTCCTCAAATGCTGGCCGACAGAAGAAAGGAAACTACATCGAGTGTTTTTGTATTTCAAAGGAACATGACTTTGGTCTCCTATGTTCCAAAGAAAAACCGTGTCGTCATTCTGCTATCAACTTTCAATCACACCGATACTGTCGCTGACAATGATGCCAAGAAGCAAGAAATCGTGTTGGACTACAACAAGCACGCAAGGCTGGTGTCGATACTCTCGACCAATTGGTGAGATGGTATTCTTGTCGGCGCAAGTCCAGAAGATCACTATGTTTTGCAATATCCTAGATATCACAGAATACAATGCATTTATCCTGTTTCTCTCAGTCCATCCACATTACGCCAACCGTACAAGACACAAAGAAGGTTCTTTTTTATTGAATTCAGAAAGAGCCTCCTGCCTGTCCACATCGCTGTCCCACGTCCTGCTCCTGCACCGGATCCTGCGCCTGCTCCAGCACAAGGAAGATGTCACTTCTGTCCAAGAGCGCAGGACAAAAAATCGCAACAAGTGTGCTGCATGTGGTCGTTTTATCTGCAAAAAATACTCCAAACTGGTATGTATCAATTGTTAGTTTTATGATAACTATTTATCTGACATTGACTCTTTTTCAACCAAGGACTGGTTTATTCTATATACTTGATGTTTTACGTATTCTCTTTTTCCAAGAAGTATGGGTGCTGTATATTTATATTCTCTAACATACCTAAGTTACCTATTGTTATAAATAAAGTTTTTTCTTTCTAATGAAGTAAGTATTTTATTTATTTTCATAAAAAATAACATATACATGAAAACAAAAAGCGTATAAAACTAACATCCATAGAAAAAAGTGTCTTGGGTGCAGGTGCACCTCAGCGGTCGTTAACGTTTATTTTTTACCTGGTCGTTTAAGGGTTAATCCTTAAGTGAACGAAAAATCAGAAAATTATCTCCACCGTAAATGTTATTCATTTTTAGTGTGTATTTTGTTTCATATATCAATTATTATCATGCGCTAATAAAATAACTAACTTTTGACTAAATGACTAACTCATCTTGTCATTCTTTATAGTATCTTTGATTAAAACTAAGTAGCGTTGGTATAGTGTCTGCTAATTTTCAATAAGACAATTTTCTCTTTATACATTGGCATACCAATAACTGAAATTACTTACCGAAGTTTAATTTTATCCAAATGTAATACATATTCGGCATAGATATTTTAAAGTCTGTACAACTTTTTTTTACTGGTACTGATATTTGTGTTTTAAAGGTACTAAAGAATGACTATGCTATCTTTATCTTTAGCATAGAGTACTCTATGGTTACTGTATGATCTTTAGTATCTTTTGTTGTAGTACCTACATTAGTTAACATTTTGCACGCATGTCCACTCAAATAGATAAAAATATATGACTTTTCTCTCCCTTTTAAAGGAACTCATTAATTTAGGTCACAAATTATTTCGTCAGTAACGTTTTTAAAAATAATTAAAGAATTCCAAATTTTATCCATTACTTAGTTTTAATTCATTCGTCTCAACCCTTAAATCCTTTTAGGTTGACTTCTTTTTGGTGGCTTCATTTAACTGAATTCAAATAAAATATACAGTACAGAAAAATTTTTAATTTCATTTTAACAAAATATTAATTGATTTATTTTTTTGCAATTTCTGTTAATTGATATTTTTTCAGTTTCTTTCAAATTTAAGAATTAAAAAAATGAGAATTAGAAATACAAATTTAGACATCAAATTGTTTATATTCTTGAGTTAGATTTGGCAATTATCTCTGACCAAACCCAACAAAAGCTTATATAGTTCAAGAATTATACAAGCAACTTGATTTCTAAAATTTGTGTTTCTATTTTTCTATTAAAAATTAATTGATTTTATTAAACATTATTTTAAAAAGATACAACAACAGCAATCACAAAGTTGAATTTCCAGGCAGAATTAATAAAACTGTAGCCGGAACTACAACTACTGCCTGTAATTTATGATTGCTATATTATTGAATTTATCATTTATTTAACACATATTATATTTTTCATAGAGTAATTTTAATAATCATTAATCTATGATACTTTTATTTAATTATAATTTATTTATATGTATTTATTTATTTAATAAAAATAAATACATATACAAAACATTTATTTAAATTTATATTATGCAATATTGCAATTATTTAATTTATCGGTTTATAACATTTCATACATCAAATAAATAGTATCTTTACTCTATGGTTTCATGCATCAAAAATGTTCAAAACTAAGAGATATATATTTCCCATTTTATAAGTAAAATACATCTTTCGACACATTTCTTCATTCATAAATTCTTCTATAATACTATTTTACAAGTAGCTTTACTACGAATCATTAACATTTATATCGCATGTAGTAATAGAAGAGTGTCCTATATAATATTTATCAAATTTTTACTTAACGCAGAACGGTAAATTTAACGTGTATTTAATTATAATGTTTGAAATCTTATAATAATTGATTTTGTTTTCAATTATTAATTTGTATATTTGCAAACATTATTATAATACCTTTCAATATAGTAGTAATAATGTAGTATTGCTGCTTTAGTCAGTTTTATACATAATATTATACTAATGTTATCACAATATACTAGAAATAAATGAAAATGTATAATATAAAAGTAATCTGTATAATATTCATAATTTGATTAAATAGTAAAATTTACTATATATGGCGATTCTTTTGCCTTAACCGAATATATTTATTAGGTACCTTATAGTTATTTTCTGGAAAAGTCTCCCAGCGGATGAAGGCCATTTGGTCCGGCTGGGTTGTCGGTATCGGTTCGGGTACCACCATGTGAACCACCATGATTCTTTGGAACCCAAAAAATGTCCGCATGTGCGCCCCCAGAGAGAATTGAACTCTCAACCTTTGGCTTACTAGACCATGGGGCTCTATATACCACTTTATGAAGAACAATATACATACACAGGAACCCCCTAGCAGTCATCATGAGTGTTCTGGAAAGGAACGGCCGTGTCCACGGACGTCAGAATCCAGAGAGAGAGAGTTATGGTTATGTCTAAACAAACCATAGTACTCATTCGTTAAGTTTTTACCATAGAGTAATTATACAAAGAGTGTTCACTCTTATCAATGCTGTATATAGTTCGATACTACTATTTATACCTACCTGAAAGCTTATGCAAAATATTGTTTTAAAAACCGAGAGCAATTAAATCGTGTATGTAGTAAAACAGTTTAAGATATACAGGTAATAAATTATTTATTATTGACAACTTACGTATGTTAAAATTGTATGAATATATGTATATATTGATTCAAAATATTTAATACTATTTTTTCCCTACCCATTTACATCAAAATAAAACAATGTTTTATTCACGAATATTTACAGCGCGATGTATATGAAATCTATAAGAGTGATCACTCTTTGTATAATCATTGCTTTATGGTTTTTACCTTTTTAACTTTCGCAAAAGTTCATATACCATTATAATTAAGAGTATACTGTGATAATAAATGCTTATCTCCTTCGTAATCAATTAATGCTCATACAGACACCAAATTGTACCTGATTGGGTTTATACGTTTCACCGCCCGCTAAAAATGTTTAACAATTAATAGAGTAGAGTTTTAAAACTTTGCATGAAGTTAAACGAAGTTATCTATGTTTTTAACATGTTCCATGGAAATTAATAAAATGTATTGATAAAAATATTAATTGTTATCCATATTTAAAAGTAATTCATTTTCGAAAACAAATATTTTACTTTCTGCAAGAAAACTAAAATTAATTTGTGTACTCTGTGAATTATGACATTAAATTAACCAGCATCACTTTCATTGATTTTGAAAAAGATATACATTATTTATATAAAATGTGTTTTTATCATGTGATCACACATTTGAGTGCACAATAAATTGAATGTAACGTGCTAAAAATGTTAAACTTTCTTTTAGAAAAAGTCACGAAAGCTTACATTATGCTCCCTCTTGTTCATTTAAATATCACATAAAAAATGCGGAACAGCCCAGCTGTTTGGCCCACCCACCCCCTAACAAAATATATCCTGTCAGGCTCCCTGCAACGTATGTATACTCTCTTTTGTATCAACATTGGGTCAATGTCAATTTGATACTTTGAACTACTTTTAATACTGCTAACTGTACTACTATACTAAATTTTCAATAACGACATTTTCAATGGCTAATTGAAGGCCGAGCTATGAGTTCCACAGTTGAACTCCTCCTTTTCTTGTTTTTGAACGTCATATTGTGTTCTTGCCATTGAAATGTGCCGTATAATTAACATATTATGGATATATGTAGAGTGGACTGAGTTTATATGTTGTGCAAGGAAGTATATCCATGTCTGCACAAGAAATTCAATGTTATTCTAATTTAACTGTTTTAATAACGCAATATAGGAAGAATTAAAAGTCAGTTTTTACCCAGACAGACTAGTGTTCTTTTTAAATGTAATTATTATATTCTATTTTTACTATGTACATTTCAAGAAATAACAAGAAAAGAAAATATGTCGAAGAGAATTTCTTTTGTAACCTTGTATATCAAATCTTTAGACATATAGGATATTTTTATATAGTGGGAAAAAAACTGTTCAAGATTTTGAATTAAAGACAATTTTTAACCATAATAGATGAACCATAGAAATTGGATTAATCTCATACAGTTCAAAGCGCTTAACTAGATTACTCCGATCTCATGAATTGAACTTTAAAATTAGAATGTAATAACTTAACTTAAATTTCCGGAAAGAAGCGACTTAAAATTGTTTAATGCTCTAACATGGAAACTATGACACAAACTCGAAATATAAAAAATACTTTACGTGAATTTGATTTTATTGATTAGAAAATTTGTCGTTTTAAACTTTAAAAAAATTAGCATTATAAAGATTTTTTAAATATCTCTCCCAATTTTTGGAACAATTGATAAAATTAAAGTGTAAACATTTAATGAAATAATCTAGTAATATAATGCTATTTATTAATGTCAAAATGTTTACTATGAATTAATTTATTTTTTAAACATTGCATATTTGCGTATGTTTTTAAAAACATTTTATAGCATT
This sequence comes from Invenusta paracnida, assembly GCA_036023295.1. Classification (NCBI taxonomy): domain Eukaryota; kingdom Metazoa; phylum Platyhelminthes; order Proseriata; family Coelogynoporidae; genus Invenusta; species Invenusta paracnida. The sequence goes on along the minus strand of JAYRBW010145489.1, from coordinate 6,077 downwards.
AATACAAGTTCTTTTGGAAATAATGCAAGTCGTTTAATTAGAAAAGTATAAGTATAGTAGATATATACACAAATTTCCTAAGTCTCAATTCTAATTTTAACTTCAAGTCATGGTCGTTGAATAGATCGATCATGTTAAGGTTACTATTAATTGAAATTAATCATGATATATTTATATACTTGTACTTATATAAATGAGTTTATATAATTATATAGTACAGGTAGTAGGTATACTGGCTTTATTTGTGTAAAAGTATTTGTATAACCAAAAGCACATTAAAAACATCACTATACGTGTAGGGTTAATTTGTGTTGAAAAAAGGGGTGGCAAAATGAGGCAAGTGTTTTAGAGATATTATTTGTACAAAAAAGAGAAAATTAAACAATATATTTAAGTAAATATATGTAAATATATATATATATACTGTCAAAATACGGACCATCAGTCAAAAATAGATCGGGGCTTACAAAAAATATATAGGCACAATAATAATATGTGAAATAACAAAATAATTTATATCTATTTGTAAATGTATGCATAAGATAATGGTGGTATGCCCGTAGGTATATCACATAATATATTAACAAAATCTAGTAATGGTAAATTGTATTTCTTAGTTATAGGGCTCTCATTTCTGTTCAAATATACAAGAGAAATAACTCTTTTACTTAGAAAAATATTAATTACGACGATAAAATTTGAACGATTCGACTTTTTTTTACACACAATTTCGCCACTATAATAGTATACAATATTATATTATAGTCATGATTAATACAACCTTGAGACTACCACCTTCTTGGTAAACTGTAGGAAATATGAATACTCGATTGGTAGATAGTATGTGTTGCAAACTTATGGTGCGTGATAAAACTAGTGTACTATCACAGTATCTTTTAGAAACAAGAAATAGTGTTATATATTACTTTTTTATTAAATTAGAATATATAAGATGAGAAAAACAACGTAAGGGTATATTTTCATCAACAGTTTTGGTTCTTATATCTTTATATGGAGAAGTAATGCGTATATAAAAAATGAACCATCATTGAGACAAATCAAACATGATATATAGCTTGTAATATGTATAGGCATTTCTGTCTATGATGGGAGAGAAAGAGACAAGATATAATGAAAGTATTCCTGCACAACGTAACGCATTTCCTTATTCTGTCGTTGATGTACATGTCAAACTAACCTTCAATTATTTATACAACAACGCTATCAGAGAATAGTATAGTTACTTTTGTGTGCGTCTTGAGGAGGGATAGTACTCATGTGTACAGACAGACAGACAGACAGACAGACAGGTCGAATTCTCAGCAGTATAGTAATTAGTCGTATATATGTATAATCACTTCATGACGAGAGTACATGTCAAATTATTCGAAATTGACTAATCGAGCAACTGGCCGGCTAACTACTTCTATCTGGTTGCCGATTGGGTGAGGCGTGCCGGGCAGCTCTGTATTCCGCAGGCGGAATACTGGACGTGTTTTGATTGGCTGTAGCCCCAGTGGGCAGTCCTGACCGCGGCACCATAGCCTGGCGCCCTCCAATCGTCTTGTTCACATCGCCCGTCAACACCTGGACTCTTGTGACAGGGGCTGGTTCCCTGGCAGGCGGGGGAGGTCGTGTCTTCACCTTGATTTGCGGCTGGGGACCCCCTGACAACCGGAGTGTACCCCGCCGGTTATTGGGGTCATCCTCCCCTCCTCCACCGACTACCGACTCACTTCCCAGCGGTGGTTGAGATCGTGTCATCCCGCGCACCACCGACGGCCGTCTAGCACCGCCGTTCACACCGCCACCTGAAGCGCTCACACCCGCCGGAAGCGGCCTATTACCGGTGGATGAGTTGGCGATGGTTGTCGTGTTGCTACTGTCACCTCCACCGGGTAGTTTCCGTTGCGTCTGCCAGTCGATCTTCTGATAGCGACGAAGATTGGACTCGAATTGGCGCTGCTGTCTGATCGTTGCCACCCGAGGAAGTTTGCTCATGCCACCCGTCGACAAGGACGCCAGGGGAGACAAGTTTGTTGACGATTGACTTGTTGAGGGAACGCCTTGACTATTGGCGGGGCGAGTGGTGGCTACTGAAAGGCCGGTGTCGTCTTGTCCCGCTAGGCGGTTGGGGGACTGGCTGTTGCTACGGAAACGCGGGGGAACCCAGTAGCGGAGGGAGTTCTGGGAGCTGGACCGAGTCGACTGGCGTGTGAGGCTCTCGTTAAAGATAGTCTCGAAGTTCTTCTGGCTTTCGAGTGGGGCGATGGCCTTGTTTTTCCGCGCCTTCTCGAAGCACTCGACGGAGATGTCTGCAAAAGTTGTACGACCATCATCATAGAAATATAAGTAGCGGTATGCATATAGAAGCAATAAACCAATAGTGACTAATACATCAGTCAATGGAAATCTGACTGACTGGAAATCAGATATGTCAAAAAAATTAAAAATGGCATCTTTTTGTAGTTTAAGTGAAAGATATTTTCTAGACTTTGATTTAAGTATTACACTAAAAGTCCTTAATTAGGTCATACTTTTTAACAAAACTATTATTCGAAAACCAAAGAAAACTAGTCTCGAAAGTGATCTTTATGCGGGAGTGAGCTGTAGTCAAATGCCAAATGAGATGGAAAACCATGACAGCTTCTTTGCGTATCTTGCATTATTACAGCTTAAAGCAACCAAGATTCTGTTTCTTAATATTGCCATTGTATATTACAACTAGATAGACTAAATAAAACTACATAACTGTTTTATAATTTCAATGTTAATAATAGGTCACGATTATTACAATACACAACACAACACTATAATGCTAAATTTGTACCAGCAAAATTTTAACATTATACGTCAAAAGAGTAATGATTACTACAATCGTTATTCAAAAGTTAGCTGAAATATTTTAGTATGTTATACACCAATATACATATTTTAGAATATAAAATGATAATTACTCTATGGAAGGAATGTAATTGTTTTCTATTTCCTTCCATATTTTATTTAAGTAAATTAGATAAATGTTGTGACAATTATTATTAATAAACTAATAAATGCTGATAAATTAGATATCTTTATGCAATAATTTCAAATTTAAATAAAATTGATTAACTTGCACAGGTAAAAATTACATTCCTTCATTGAAAAAGTCGATTTCTATACTCTGAATTCTATTGATCCTTGATCGCTGCCCTCTCTCGGATCAATAGATTCTCCTCGTAAAGATAAAGTGCTACTTTTCCAATTTCAGGAAAATAATCAATGTACAATTTTGAAGTCAATCCTAGCTGCGTCCAAATGATGCGTTGATTTTTTGTGTCTAATAAAATGCGTCCACTATCGATTGGGGACGATTTCTATGCTTACTACAAATAATGCATAGAATAAGTAAACTAATTGATATATCTCAATTAAACTCACGTATAACCTCCTCTATCATTGGGGGCAAAATATTCTTGAGCACATCACAGTTGACATGCATGGCTGGGTTCACGTTCACTTCGATAAGCCAAACCTGTAAGGACAATTATAATGGAGTATTTAGTAGCTCAATCAGATATGTAATTCGATAACATTATGTGCATTTCTGAATTTATAATTTGAGATGTTGCTAAAAAGAATGTTAATAAACAAAACATTTGGAAATGTAGATATATTTAATTCTTCGTTGCAAAAAACTAAAAATATACTATATATAGAACAGAAATTAACAAATATTTTAAAGATATTGGTACTTTACTATTGAACGAGTTCAAATGATATTAAAATAATTTAATAATATTTACTGCATATCTAATTAATATGCATAATAAAACAGACTAAACGTCAAAATATCAAATGCTTCAAAAGCATTATAATTTCTTAGTTTACTAAATAAGAAAATGGATGGAAAATACATCTTGGAATTAGCTGCTATTCTAAATTAAATAAAAGCGGGATCTTCGTTACAATAAGTGGTTCGGTGAAATTCCACTGGGATTGAGAATCCTATTCTCTCTGCACGTGTTGATTAGAATAATCGTAATTATTTACAATTTACTTATTTAAATGCATAATTTGTCAGAATGCGCACCAAGATTGGTGTTAGACGATGCGGTAGAGATTTTGTCTTTGAGCTCGTTTCTTGGCTTTCAATTTAACGACGCTCTCGTTTTTGGATTGTTTAAAATATGCAGAAATAGAAATCAATAAATTATTGATCAATAAAATGTTAAATCATTTTTCTTACATAGTTGTGGACTAAGCCAGACACCCCTTTCATTTTTAGACTATTTTGTCAATAATTAATTAATATAACCTGGTTTCACCATCTCGCATCGAATGACAAATTAATCTAAGCTATCTATTTCAGAATTACGTTGATTTTACCGCCTTCACTAAAAACTTCTGACACAAACGTCATTTTGAGGGCATTATTTAGTTATAAAATCCATGTAACATGAAGAACACAAAATCATTGAATATTCATTCACCTTCAAGGCATCATCAATCATGAAATCAAAACCATAGAGCTCAAAGAATCCAACTCTGGAGGCGAGCTTTGTCTTCACAGAATTGAAGACGTGGAGCATGATTTTCTGCATTTGACGCTGAAAGTTTAATAAAAGAAAAAGAAAAGACATCCAGTCTATACATAACTGTATTATGTATATGTATCATTAATTTGGATGCATATTTTGACATTACTTCATATAACTACTTCGAGATGTTATGCTCTTTGTAATGTAGAAATAGAGAGGCCGGATTAAGATTCGGTATTTAGTTCTGAATTAGGTCGCACAAGCAACTGATAAACTAAAATCCTTTCAAAAAGTTATATATTATTGACATCAAAATATATTTTTTGTATAATTTGTGATAAATCTAATTAAATTAACCCTTTACGTGGAATATTTTAAGTGCAATATTAAGTGCAATATTTTGTGTTCGTAAAAATGTGCTCATATATAAAATAATTTATACTCGTTTAATACTACTAAAAAGTAGTATATAATTTGAATAATATATTTTTTACATTTTGTGAGAAAACAATTTATTGAGAAATAATGTGTGCAAAAAATAATTAAATAACTCTATTTACATCGATTTGATAAACAGACGATATTTTTTCATCGTATATGACAAAAATTAGTAACAATTTAGTTTGTAAACTTAAAATAATGAAATAAATAATTTATCCAATTGAAATATAATAAATACTTGAAAAATGGAAAGTCTAGATTTCAGTGAAATTTACAGTAATTTCAATCTTAAATATAATGGAGGTTTGCTCAAGTATGGATTAATAATACATTTATTTTTAAATAAATAAATCAAATATTAAATAAAGTGGTTTACTGACACGTTTACCATTGCTAACAAAAATTTTTCCTAGAAACTTAAAGTCCTCGTCATTTAGATTGTCAATAGTCGTCCAGCAGTTTCTTAAAATCTTTATACAAGATGATTCTTAGATTCAATACTCGCAAGAATACCATTAAGAAATATGGAATGCTATAAATATAAATCATAAAATGTATAAAACAGTTTATTAGCGATTTATAAGCTAAATTAAGAAAAAGATAAAAAGCACATATATATAAATTAAATTATGAATCGTTTTTCAAATAATTGGAAACATAATTAGGAAAAATTCAAAATGCAAAATGGTGAAATTTATTGATTTCTAAGAAATCATACGCTTATTTCTGTCTTCTTAACAAAAATAACTCAATAATGTATTGATAAATAAATCAATTGAATTTGCCTCAATTGTGTCCCAATTTCAAATTAGTACCTACAGCAATCCTATGGGAAGAAACCCATTAATTAGTTTACCTGCACAGACACTAACTTACGTTGAGAACATTTTTAACCCAGTTCTTGTCAATGCCCTTGTCTTTTGCATAAGTCTCGTGAAGATATTCTCCAAACTTCTCCATGCTCCATATCGTGTCGTTCTTCACTTGTTGATAGTTGGGGTCCTTCTTTTGGATGTACTGCAGAGCCGAACGAGAGAGAGAGAGAGAGAGAGAGAGAGAGAGAGAGAGAGAGATAGAGAGAGAGGAGAGGAGAGTGCAAGATTGAATGTGTGCTTT
>JAYRBW010145478.1:0-14754 GCA_036023295.1 Invenusta paracnida | reverse complement strand
TTATTATTATTATTATTACTATTATTATTATTATTATTATTATTATTATTATTACTATTATTACTATTATTATTAGTGGACTTTCATTTTAAGGAAACCACGTTTGGTATTAAATTAATAAATTTTAACAACAAATGTAAAAGTGACTGATAGTATTTTTCTTTCTAAATTGCCAAATTAGAAAAAACAATCTTTTTATTATAATGATACTTGAGAACTTGATATTTAAGAATATTTGAGACGCAAAACAACATGTAGGACTAGTATTGGATTAATAATAGTCACATATCTATATATATATATCTATTAACTTTACTAATTAGTATGACTTGACAACAATCTTTTCCGTATTTTATCGAATGATTTATACACATATAATAACATATTACATATTACTGCAACTCTGTAAAACTAACATAATTGATAAATACGTTTCTTGCAAATAAATATAAAGAAACGCATTACAAATATCATTAAAATCTCCTATAAAACATATTAAATTATGTTTAGTCGATAAAATAAAATAAGATTATGATATGCTGTTATGTTATGTAGATTAATATGTAGCAAGAATTATCAGAGATTTATTTTCGTAATTGATTTTGTTAAAATATGACATGATATTTTATATTAATACTGCTTGCTTCAAATTAATTTTAAATTTCTATAAATTGTATAAGAAGATAAAATAAGATTGTAAAATAAGAACATGATCCATATATTGATGGCTAAGTATTAGAATGTTTCCATATATATGAAGAAATATTTTGTTATTATATATTTTTTATATTAATAAGCACATTAATATCTATCGTTTTTATCTCAACTAGAAAGTCAAAATTAAGGAATCAAAGTTATAGATAAATCATACTTGTAGTTCCTTTAGATTTACATGTTGATCTTTGTAATACTCGTAATGTTCGTTCAATATTTTTTAAATTGTAATTTGATATGTTAAACATATTATAATTTAAGAAAATACTCAATAATAATTTAAAGTGAATCAGTTAAGTTAGATGAAAAGATATACTTGTAAACTAAATATAAAGACAGTTTAAATAAAGACAAAATATAATGACTGGGAGAATTTATTATAATTAATTTTGTAAACAAATATAGTAAAAAAAATACAAAATCATTGAGTATACATATAATAATATATAGAACATACACTATTACATATTGCACTAATTACCCTGAAATATTTTAATTATAATAAAATAAAAAAACGTAATATTAAAGTATAATCATTTTAAATAATATATTTGCATAATTGAATTGTATGCAATATCTACTTTCCCCTGTTATAAATATATTACAGACTTTATGGTAAGCAATTATTTCTATAGAATCACATTTATATATATACATACGTCACTAGTTTTCATGACATAAAACATATTTCCGTTTTTCATTATATTTTCCAATCCCTTCTAACTAAATAATTCCGTACTAAGAATTACTTAGAAAATATGCATCTTTTAAATACCTATAAAATACTTGTGCATTTTTTTTATGAAACTGGAGAATATCTCCAAACTTTGAAGTCCAATTTAAGTATCCAATTACATATTCATTAAAATGACCATAGTGCTCTATAAAATCATGACGACAAAAATAAAAGTATAATATTCATACGGACAAAAAGTTCCCGATGAAGTAAAGAGAATACAGTTTAAGTGGGATTTCTACATCTAAAGTGTTTTAATTCTATCGAAGGACTATTTTATAGAAACAAAAAAATCCGAGACTTTATTGTATTTTTCTTCATCTTATTATACATAATGTTACCTACGTAAGTACATTATCAAATAGTTTAGTACAAAACGAGTTTGAATCATACTGACAATTTATATACCTACATTTTGCTATTTTTGATTTGAGATTTAGTGATAGGTATAGTGAAGTTTAGTATTGGTAATTATATTTGGTAACTTTTTGTGTAAAAATTAATTAATTTAAAAATAACTAGTATTATTATAGATGTTGTGTGTGTAATATAAGTCTGTGATGCAAATTCAAAATATAGACACATTTAAATTTAAATTAACATTAAATACAATAAAAAAGAGCTACAAGTACATAGTATTTAATAGATAACTTATTTTATGCGCCAAAAATAAAATAACTAATACGTATCTAAATTATGTTATAGGTTTTGTACATAAAATTATATACTTAGAAAATGTTATGATTAGTTTTGCTCATTTGATACCTATGAAGAAAGCCAAAATTTTGTAATTAACTATTTTATAACATATTTCATTCTACGAGTATAGATATATATTTGTACTTATATGTAATAGTAGTGAAGATGAGTTTTAGCAATAGAATGTTTCTCAGAATGAAACCAAATTTTCAAATCAATTTCAAGATAGTTATCTTTATAATTGATACATTAATTATCGTCAGTTTTAAACAAATTAATATTAGTATTTTGGAAACCTTTTTACAACACTGAAGGCAAAACGATAACATATTACTATTAGTTAAATAAAAATTAAATGTTTCACAAAAACTATAACTCAAAGGAAAAACAATATGTTTAGTTTTACATATCATTTATTTAAAAATTGTTGAATGTTAGTCAACCGCAAAAATGTAATGTTCACGTTTTAACAGAACCCAATATTAATAATATGTTTAATTAGCTCAATCGTCAAAAATTGTATATGTTCACCAATAAATAGATCATGAATAATAAATGTGTCGACAAAATATTTCAAGAATAATTTTATATTTTTATACTTACTGTAGGTTTGTATAACTTCAAATAATCAAAAGAATTCAGTCTTTTTTATATCCTTTAATAAAAAATAAAGATTAATAACTTTTATTTTTTCACAAAAGAAATCTTTTCTAGAGCAACCACTTATCAATATTAAATACTTCTACTTTTCTTGAATACTTCAACATAATTTACTTATACTTACTTCTCACTGGGCAAAACAAAGACGCATATTGTAGACTTTGTGTGCACCTTTATCAACAATAATTTACATAATTATGGAAACAGCTATTTTTTCTACTTTATACTCGTATCATGCATACTTATTTAATCAACTATGTGTTTATCAATTATATCCTCTTCTATTTTTATATAAATGTACCACTTACTATTTTTGATATAAAATATTTCTAGATTTATATCATACATTTAAAAGTAGAGTCCCGACTTTTTCAATACTAATTAATATATGCCACAATATTCGTTACAAAAACACCGCATTTGAATTTTTCTCTTACGTTTTCGTTCCACGTATTTGTCAGCTTATACGGTTAATTTATTTTTCTCTATTTTGCACACATCAGACCACTTCAGCAGCAAGGTCACTCGTCTTCAAGCCGTTGTCAAGGATCAAAAAGGCAACGGCAGTGTGAGTGGGAGTGGTGGAGGCCTGAAGCGGACGGGATCTGCCTCTGCGACTCCTACAGGCGGTGTAGATTGCTATAGCAACCAGACAGGCCTGTCCACTCTCGGGAGCATCCGGAGTCTGGATATCATTGAAGAGGCGGAGTCCTCCTCGACCTCAATTGCCCCTGCAGCAGATGGGGTGGGTGCCGGAGATACGGTCAATAATAATAACAACAACAACAATAACAACAATTCAAACAAACACAATCGGAAGAATATTGTTGGAAACGTGGATCACCAAAAAGTACATTAAACATATTTAAAGTCATTAAATATTGATTTGCATTGTTATAAAAACTTACATATAGTAAAAACGTATGATTACATTTAAAATACGTATAATATAACTTTTTAATATTTCATATTTTAGTAAATAATACTCATAAAGTTAAAAAAATGTGAGTCCTGCTATCTATTATCTTGAAAAATAATATTGGAGGCTCGTCGTATTCGTTGGTAAAGATGAATTAAAAAAATTAGTATTAAAAAAATTAGAATATTCAATGACAGTAATTTATAAATAATTTTTAGTAGTTTAAACAAATTGGAAGTTATCTGAAAACTTTTGTGAAAACAAACTTAAATTGTAATAACAATTTTCAGATTTTTAACAAAATAGTGTGATTTTAAAGTTGACCATACATTACTACACATACCATACAGAATGCAAAATTTAATGCTCACAACACACGTGAAATAGGTCACTTTGAGATGATACGTCACTAAATGCTTCGCTATTGATTTATTGAAGATAAAGTGTTTGACATTTACTATAACATATCTTAGACTTGTTTAATCGTATATATTTTCTTATAGAAAATGAGTGTATAAAAGCAAAATAGCAAGCCAAAATGATGTCCAACTTCGTAGACAGAATAAGACTAAACATACCCGGCAGAGAGAAATCACGTGACTCCAATATGAAAGCTATAAAAATCTACGAAATAGTAAAACCACACGTAAAGTAAAATAAAGTTTATTAAAAATCCCTAGCTTTCGAACTTATCTAAAGTTCATAATCATGGGTACGATCTAATTTAAATAAAATAATAGCTTTGGGTTTTCTGTTTACATATTTGAAACAACTTTTGAACGATATATAATTATATTAAAATTATTACTCCAAAGAATTGGGTACTTCTAATAGTTTAAGAATCATTATATACATTCATCACACGTTTGTATATAAAACGCGTTAGTCTATAAATAGCTTTGTAATTTCCCGTAAGTACAATATTGCTACGTTCGCATAAGTTTCGATGAATTTAATAGCCATGTCTCTTCTATCGAGTTTTCATTAATATCATCGACTGTAATCGTCAAATATCTGTGAAATGTGTGCTCTAATTAAAAATGTGCCACTTATAACGCGTAGAGTACATAAGGTAAATACGTAGATAAATAGAGATTGCAAATGTTTCTGAAATTTAGAGGAAAAAATAATTACTATTTTTAACTGTAAAACAATCATTTCATAGACGATTTAATCTCTTCACTGATATGTTTATTAAAAATTGTAATTTAGTTCAATGAAACATATTTTATGTAAAGCGTAATACTAAAACATGTATACAATATAATTTATCAAAAAAATATTCCATAAATTCTATAGTATTACTTTTTACACATGTTTTATGTCAAATTTCATATTAATGAAATCTCCCATTATATAATATATTTTTTAAATATGTGTAGATTATTCCATATAAATGTAATATTTAAATAATTATATAATTATATAATTATATAATAAACAGTTCAGAGAAAAATAAATATCAAAATAATCTATTTTTATTACCCTGGTAATTATTAAGCGACTGCTTAATTGTAATTTATGTATGTATGGATGTATGGAACACGTAAGTAGTAGCAATAGAACACTCCCGGAACAAAGAAGTATATTATCCCGACCCTAACACCCCCTCCTCTAGCTCGATTATAATTATTTTACTAAATAATGTATAAACTTGTGCACATTTTAGTACCCATCAGCTCCAAAACTGAAGAAAAAGTATACTGATGAGAGAACAATAGGAAGTTATAACTCAGTAGTCTATGCAATAACGGTAACTACCTTGTTCTTAATTATTATCCAGAGACCATAGTTTTTTGTTTCATTTAGTTATGTTCTTTAAATTTGTTCATTATGATACTAATTATTAATTACTAATTATAATAATTTGTTACAAAGTAATTACACAAGATTACAATCCGTAAAATATTTTACGATTTAATGAACATTTGATTTTATTGCGATAAACAATATCTGTAGACTAAGATATTATATGATTTTTGAGCTTTTAATTAAAACCTGTTTAATAATCAAATGATTTATGTATTTTTTTGACAGCATACCAAAAGATTTGTACAAAATCACCAATTTTTGTAAATTTTGAATTTACAGAAATTTATTGAACTTAGCGATACTTAGACAATATTAGGTGACAAATACAAAAACCGCTTTAACAATGTTTTTGATTATTAATGACAGAAATCATCGCATGCAAATTATATCTTATTATCCGAATTACATTTATTTAGTCTACAAACATAGTCATTAAAAATTGTTAAATTCAATTGTGGTTATAAAGGTTCGGTCGTTTGTTCAAAGCATAGTTTCAAACCACAACTTATACAATGAGAATTATTTATACTTGTAAAAAATCTTAACAATATTAAGGTCGATTATTCTGAGAAATTTGACTCACGTGACTTTTTATAACATTATTTTTTCAACGATTGTGGGTGCAAATTGTCTAGACTACACACTATACAAATATATATATATATAATATATCTAAACAGAACTTGTCAAATTCGGGATGCAAACAATTTTTGCAGTCAACTTTCTTTTTTTTAAGAAAATCCTCGGTTTGTTAATTTGATTATTTTACCTGCATTGGAAGTCAGAATCTTAATATCCCCTAGGCATGTAAATGCATGAAACACAGGAAAATGTTCACTGTTTGTTTGAACAAATGCTCTCTTTCGTCAATTTGCAGAGTCCCTTAAACTTTGTGTCTCCTTCCATGACTCCTGCGTGTTCTGCTCGTGTCCCATTTAGGAAAGAAAGAAAACAAAAACTTTTTGTCTTCCCATGTTTTGTACCCTTACAACTATAGGACAAGTATGTCCTCCTATTTATTTGTTCTCTTCGCAACCTCTTTACTGTTAATCTCTAACTGTGTGTCACATGTCGAAAAAATAGAATTTAAAACCTTTTGTCAACCTCAAGAAATCTTTAGATATTTGTTATTGTTTTATAATTCAATATACTTTTTTCAGAAGTTTCATAATGAAGCCATGATACCTGCATAGATATTTCTAATTGCAAAGTTTATTTCGTCTATTCTGTTCATTATACTATGTTCGATCGATTAAATACTTATCGTAAGCTGCACTTATAAAGCAATCATTATTTTCTATTATATATAAATTTAACAATTAATTTAATATAGAGGGGAATATAATGGAAAATATGTAATGCATTTGTCTGCAAAATTGTTCATCTCTGTTATATTTAAATAAATATCGTTCAACAAACTTTAATTCATTTGTAATTTATTATCTATGATGTAATACATAATTACGGCGTTTTGGTATAAGTCAAATTATATCTACAGTTTTATGTTTATGTGCCAACAGGATACACTAAAAAATATATCAGCCTTTTTTCTTTCTTTATTTGTAAATAACGGAAATATTTCCAGTGGATTTGTTGTATATATTTCTATATTATCTGTTTAATTAATGTTTCGGTCAAAACAGGCAGGTGTTAAATTGATTTATTGAATGATAATTTTTTTAAAGATAATATATTCTTGGGGTATCCAATACCTCAAGCCTCAAATCCCTTAATAACTAATTTGAGACGTTTTTGATAAATAATAATAAATAATACATTTATTATTCATAAATTTATCTTTAAAGTAGGTATTAGAACCTAATTTATTCCTATATTTATATCAAAGTATTGCATACCAATATTTTTACTTAAAATTGTATAAAAATATGAAAAATAAAATAAATAGAGTTTGCTTGAAAAAAATACCAATTCTAGTGCTATAATAGTTTTAGATAATGCCAGAGAACTTGTTAAGGAAGGGGAACGAAACCATTTCTGCACAAGTGGAAGGATAGATTCAGAGAGTATAGGAAGCCAGCCGTCCTTTATTTATTTGCCAAGCTTGAAAGTGTTGGGGTCTGTTTACACCAGTGTGCATTATATTTCTTACTATATCATCCATACAATTCTCTTTTCATTTATATTCTCTCCTTTTATAAATTATAAGCTAATTCGACAATTTCATTTGAAATGAATTTTTTCTCTTCGCAAATGGAATTAATTGTAATGTAAAAGCTTATAATTGCATAGATTAGTAAAATGTAAAATTAGATTTGCTGCATTAGGTCGTGGTTTTCTCCTAAAACAGATATGAAACATATTCATATCAAATTAAACGTGGACATATTGAATTGAAGATAACAAATGGTATTTCCGTAGCGAGCGTCATCTTTTTAAATAAAAAAAAGATAGCAGGGATATTAATATTTGAAATCCTACAATTAAGATTTATTAAATTATTATCTGGATAATGTGTAAATTTATTTGTAAAACTCTTATGTATTCAATAGGGTTATAGATTATACTATGATATTAATTTGTATAAATAATATGTTTAAAAGTTAATCGCTTATTCATATTTACAATAATTTACTTGTAGATGATTATTCCTCTGTCTTTGAGAAATCTATCATTTTATTAAACAATAGTTATATGTGGTGTTACAAAAGGATTATAATAATTCAGCAATCAATAAATAGATATAATTTATATTATGCTTAAACATTTACATCCTTTCTCTAAATATTCCTTTATTAAGTGAAGTTATTTTCAATGTCACTATACATATGTCAAATTGTACACTGCTATTTCTTCCAGTCTATGTCTGCAAAAAGGCACGAAAATCATAACAAGAATTCACGTTTATTAGCTTCAATTGTTGCGAACAAATACAAAACTGACGAATTACCCGAGGTATTTATTTAATAGACGACTTCACACTCGGTTTTATTTGAGTTCAGTTGGTTCCAGTTCAGTTCGATTCTATAGTTTAGACTTTCTATATAAAAATCACAAGGTAACTTTAATTTCGTAAAAACAAACAATACTCAATACTTAAACGATAATCAAAATATATCCGATTTTTATTAATAATTTAATCAATTGCGATTTTTCAGACAAGGTAATCCGTAAGAATGTAACTCGTTATTTAATATATCGAATAATTGTTCGTTTGAATTATAACCTTTTTTCACCATAATTACAAATATGAGGACTATACTGAGATACATATTTCCCTAACAATAAAATCTATAGTTTCATTTGACATATTATTAACTTTATAGACATTTTACAACGAAAGTAATAAAATATTTATTGATAGAATGATGCTTAAATATTAAATGTTATAGATTCATAAAAATCTGAGTTTGGTACATATATAATAACACTCGTATATAATGTGTGTCAAATTTGCACCTAGTGTGACAAGAAAAGCTTTATATACATATATATATATAAATTATATAAATCAAAACAGATTTCAGAGGAACTACAATTGACTTATTTATAAAAACAAATAAAATACCTTTTATTGCAATTAAACAAAACTAAGTGTGAAGTCTGTCTTCAAAATAATATGTATTACTTATATTGTATATAAAATATGTTCGAGTCAAAGTTCGAGTCAGTTTATTCAAATTAAATTTAAATAAATGTATGTTAAATTGTTACAAAACATTGGCTTCGTCAAAAAGACTTCCTTTTCAATTATATTAATTCAGGACTAATTAAATTTTTCTATCACCTGGTATAGACTTCTATATAAACTCCCAATAAATAGACATTTCCATTTACATTATAAAGATGGTTAATTAATGATAATAATAGTGTTTTTATGCACTTAAATTGAAAAATTGACTTAGTATCAACTATTCATAAAATACACAATGAAAATAAAGTATTATGTGATAGATGTATGAAATGAAAAACAACTATGTCTTTGATTATTTAGATTTAATTTAAAAAGTAGTTTAACTGGTTCTATTGAATTCTGTAAGTTACTATACATATACTATATTACAGTTAATAGTTAACGCGAAAATGAGCAAATGGGCAAATATATACACATATCTATATAGTATCATACCCCTTATACATTTTCTGAATGAAATAATTGATTATATACATGAATTTATATATATATATATGAATTTTGTTTATAATATCATTATATAATAATACATAATTTAAAAACTAAAAGGACACAAAACTTAACAGAACATTTAAAAGGACGCAACTTCAATATTATATTCGTTATTTAGATATATTTAAAGCATACATATCAAAAGATATTTTTGCTTAAAGACAAATCGCTGGGTCAATTTTTATCATTGATTAAAGAATGAAATGTATAGAAATTGTTCAGTAAATATCTGTCGTAAAAATCATTGTCTTAGATGATTTGCCAAAAATTATGGCTTAAGCTTCATTTAAAATCATTTAAACAAATGTTAAAATCATTATCCATAAGAAAATAGTATTTAAAATAATGCAAATAATACATTTAATATATAATATAACTAGTTTATCAATAGATTTTGACTTTCATTTAATTTAACTTTTTCGATGTATGGACATTTGGATAACTGGACATTTTATGAAATCATTCATGTGAGTTTTCTTTGTTTTACACCATAAAAGATCAATTATATTTGATTTTAAAATTTGCAATTATAATATGAGACGCTAATATGTGCTATTTTAAAGACATTTGCAGATGTATACAGTAACATATCTTTTGAAATATTGAATAGCAAATTGATTATTTATTAACCAATTCCATCGATCAATATTCCCTGTGTAGGGCGGTTTGGCTACAGTGGACGAACTCTCCCTGTCAACTGGGAGCGAACGTATGGACAGCGCACCTCGAGACAACGAGGGCAACCCGAGTCCGAGGGAGCAAGGTAGGGTGAGTCCTGTAGCGCAGCCCGCCAGCCCGGCCAACGGGGGCACTGGGGGAGCACCGGGGGCTCCTCCACCCAATGATGATGAAGTGCCGCTGGACATTTCCTGGCCAAAGACCTGTAGAGAGCGCATCGTCTACATACTCGTCATACCCATTGTTATTCTGCTCTGGCTCACTCTCTTCGATGTTCGCAAACCGGTAAGAAAATAATTTATCATGTTGATTTTATTTAATATTAGTTATATATATGTACGTCTTTGGACACAATGCAAAATAAAGGTATACAATCATTGTTTTATGACTTTTGATTTTTCAAGTTACTTATATATACTAACACAAAATATGTGTTAATTTAAAATCCTGTGAACAACATTATTTTATTGTGTAATTATAACGCAATGTATAGTGTATTAATCAACTAACAAAAAACCAGTAATGAGGTGAAATCGTTCGCAAATCTGTAAATTTTAATATATAATATTCTACGCACACATTATAGTTGATAAGATAAATACTCATCATTCTCACATATAAATCAGTAATACTTTTTACTAAAAATAATTAAGGCTTAGCCAGATTCCGTGCTATTTATTCAAATGTTTTAATAAGCTCTATATTAAAGTATTATGTAGAAGTCATGTTATAAACTGTTAAATTATGAGAGCTTCTGTGTGCTTTTAATCTGTTAAATTAGTTATCTGCTAGAATGAGAGTCATTAGCATAGTAACCAAATGGGTCCGAATATTAATGCGATAATCAGGTCACCATTATTTCAATGATGTTTGCCAGTATAATATGATTTTTTTAAATACTTAAATGTTTCAATATCAAAACAATAGTTTCTTAAATAATTCTATACAACATAGTTCTTCTAGCTGCTTTATTCGAATTGTTTTAACTAAAATAAAATAAAATAAAATAAAATAAAATACAACTAATTTACCATTTAAAAATATTTTAATATTTCAATATTAATAAATAATGAGTTGTAGGTTTTATTATTTTTAAAAAATTACAATTATTTTATATAAAACGGTATGATTCTAGTTGAGACTAGAATTCCTAATAGTTTTGTAAAATGATGCAATAATGTTTAATACCTGTGAATAATGATTTTTTAATTTTTATTGAAAATTTTACTAATCATATTGTTATGCAATTTATACACTTTACATATGTAAAATAAATAGTGTTCATTATCAATTTTTTTCTGCTTAAATGTTTTTAACTAAAAAAATTAATAAAACGTTATTTTTACATATTTTTATTGAAATTATAATCAAAATAGTGCGTTTTACTATCGTCGCCAATTTACAAAATTGATTACAAAATTGATTACAAAATCAGTTAAAGTTGAAACTCAATCTAGTGTGTCTGTTTAATAAAAAAATGTACTGCTAAGACGTAAAAAAGATGTTCATAAAATGTACTTAGATTAAATGGTGTGGTCAACGTTGATTCATATATGTAATAAAGTATGATAGTTCATATTGTTTTATATCACCAAAGATAAATTATCCGATGGCTTTAAATCTGACTTAAAATTTCCACATTTTTTAACGCTTTCATCATGTTAAAACTTTTCCGTGAATTTTAAACATAAATATGGTTTGAAGCTCGATTTAAAATCAAATAAAGTTTTGAGTTAAATTAAAATAACTTATTAGATTGTAAATATTGTTTTAAACTGTAGCATAATTTATCTTTATTTAGTTTTATTTATAAAAATTAATTTCCTTATGTCATAATTAAATAATGAATATATCTTAGATGTTAAACATAGCTGATTATTTCAGAATTTAATATTTGTTATTGTTATGCCCCATTATATTCTATAATACCTCTAAATAATACCTATCATTTTCTATAAATTTCGTAGGTTCAATTCGATCAAGTTTTAAATCCAAAGTTCATCGGTTTTAATCAACACACGCTTCTGGTTCTAAGAAAAACAATTAACATCAGTTTAGAGGAACTGCCTCTGTGGATTAAATTAAAATTAATTATTTAAAACACTTTTTTAGTTTTAAATTTAGGATATACCCTGATTAAAATCTTTGAAAGATGCGCCTAAGCTTTAAACTCAAATACATTTTGTATTTTAGGTCAAGTCTGGTTCAAATTGTTTCATAATTAATTTGTTAGGAAACTTCTAAATTAGTTTTGAAACAGATTTCAACTTCACGTAGACCTTATCTAATGAAATCTAAAGTTATATTAATTTAATTGATGTTATTTGTATAACTCGTTGGTTCTTTAAAATTGTCATTGTTTGGCACTGGAAATTATATGACGTAAATGTTAGATGCTATGACTTTAATGTTACATACATAATATACATATATTTTAAGATTAACAATAACATATTGAACTCCAGTTAATAATTTTGAAATACAATATGAGAATGTACATAAAAATTTTGTACAAGTAATGCAGTTAAAGATTAGGTTTTCCGTCCATTAAAAAACAAAATTTATTAATGAAAAATAAATGAAAAATACTTATTCACATATATTCCCAAAATATTTCATCATTTTATAAATTTTGTTTTGAAATATTTGCTCAAGTTTTACGTCTATGATAGAAACAATATTGTTGCCAAATTACATTATTTATCTTTATAAATAATGTTTTGCCAAAATTTAAAACCCATTTAAATATCAGTTAAATTAGACAGTTCTATAAATTATCACTGCATCCAGAATTTTATATTTGAGAATTTTGTCAGTATAAAACTCTAAAACTCTAAAAGTCAAAATATAACATTACTAAATTAACGATTTTTTATATTCTTAAATTACGGACTACATTTAAATAGTGAATTTCCGAAAAATAAAAAAACGCTTCTTTCTTATCAATTTTGATGCATTAGTAATATTGAAAGCGAGGAAGATTAATCCCTCTAACTTATTTCTTGATCGGTTTTGTCTTGCTTAGCTCGGTATTTTGACAGTTCAAACTGCGTTTAGGGATTAAACTATTACGTTTAGAAATGTATTACTTCAATTCTCTATAGCTCTAAAGTTCATTTTTTAATTATATATCTTTAGAAATATAGTAAATAAAGTTGAAAGTAAATTATATGTTTGGTAAATATTACTTAAATAAAATATTTAACAGATTTTAGATTCATAATCGTAAACGACCACAACGAATTATGACAATTAAACAGCTGGTTTACAAGTATATAAAATGTAAATTTGAAAATTCACTTTATAAATAATTTGTATTTAAGTAAATTATCTTTCACTATACGACCAGTAGATTATTTATTAAAACTCGTGATTTTTATTAAGCTAACTAAGCAATATTATGCGGGTGATATTTAAAATGTTGGTGTCTAATTTTAAAGCGTTTCAAGTATCCTATTGTTAATAAACTTATATAAATACTTAAAAGAAATTTTGATTTACAAAATTGCAATATTTACCTATTTTGGTATAATATAACTATACCTAAATAAATACTTTAATAAGGTATTAAAAGTATATATATTATAACAGGCAATTAAATTTAGTATACGTTTTTATTTGTTCCTGGTAGCAGTGGTTAGACACGGTAAAATCTGAACAAGTCTATCGTATACACCTTTTTAATTATATTATTTCCCTGATAATAGGATGGCGCTCTGCCACATATTATAAATTTGGTGGTTTTTCTTTTAAATACTTAAATACTTACCGCAGACAAAGTCATTATATTAAAAATTAGCACATTAACTTACCACTCTTCATTTTTTGCTTCATATTATATATAATTTATAGAAATGTACGCAATAAAAATCGCAGATTGCTTTCCTGATTGTATTAAAAAAAACAATTGGGAAATTTGGTTTAGATTTTCATTATACGCAATATATTATATATATAATTATATTAATATACTAGCGCATAGCGTATAATTAAAATTGTTCCATGTGTCACTGTGGAAAAGAACGCAAAGATGGTTTTTTAAAAGGGTTACAGCTGTTAAACTATTATATTGATTAAACATCGATCCTTAGAATATTCAATCCGAAATTTAACCCTAATAAAAAAGTAATTAATACAGCTACCAGCGAATTCTTATTTAATAGATTTTTAATGCCTTATATAAGCATATTTGACACGCAACATCAAAAATCAACAATTGTAGTCTTGGAAATTGTCTGCTTTCCTAGATTCGTATGGAGACATATTTTATATGAAACTTCTTATATATGGAGCGATTTCCTTTATAGAGATGAGTATATATATATGTGTGTATATAGGAAAAATAAAAATTGTCTCAAGACATTTTTAAGTTTTAGTATTCTTCATAGAGTA
>JAYRBW010145467.1:0-14754 GCA_036023295.1 Invenusta paracnida | reverse complement strand
CTTACTGTCACACAGACGGTGTTACATACCATATATTCAAAAATACTACATATATGGTATGTAACACCGTCTGTGTGACAGTAAGTTGAAGAATTTTATAAATATATAGTTTAGCTAAAAGTAATAAAAAATAAAAAGATAAAGAAAATGACTTACATTGTGTACTTTTATAGGAATTTTATGAATATATAGTTTAGCTAAAAGTAATAAAAAATAAAAAGATAAAGAAAATGACTTACATTGTGTACTTTTACTGTTTAGAAAAGAGACATTCAGACACTGTGTGTCTAAAAGTGAACAGTTTGCTTTGATATCAATAAAACTCATGAGCATACATAGCTGTACTTATCTCTATTGACAACAGGGTAAACAAAAAGAGGCAGGAATAGAATTCCAAGTCGAACTATGCACAGAATATTATCCGAATCAATTTTGCCAATCGAGGCAACCCGCAGTTAAAATGATGATCAACGATACAAAACTACACAAATGCAAGCAATAGATGTAGGTGATAGGTACATACACAGTATAGTCACAGATATTTGAGGAGTCGAAATTGAGGAGATGAAAAGTGAAGAGAATTCTTTACGAAAAAAGTCAGAAACTATTTTGACAGAGATCTCACAATTTATGTATACAACTGACTTTTCTCTTTAAGGAATTGAGATGTAAAGGGGAGTGCACGGTTCATATATATATACAGAAGCATGCACACAAAGCCGTCAAGATATCTATCCAATCAGAGAAGACTTTTATTTTCCTTTTTTTATTTTAGTAAAATAATTTTGTATTATAAAATTTGGAACAGCTGAGAAATTTCTAGTTACAAATATTTTTTATTATTACACTGTGTTTTATTTTGTGTTTACTTTATATAAGTTATTGCCTAATTATCGAGAAAATCGAACATTTACATATAGGTACTATTGTTAAATTATTTGTTCCTAAAGTATATGTATATTCAGTACCTAGTTTAAGAAACAATTAATTTTATCGTTTCTACCACATAAATATTACCAACCTTGTAAGAGTCTTTCGCTGTCTCCAATGAAGATTATGTCTTGTTCGAGTATTATGGCGAAGATAAACTTTACGTGGGACTTCACCAGAAGTTTGAAGATTTGAAAATTGAACTTGAGACTAAAAAAGTCAAAATTATATTATTATGTTTAAACGTGAGATATATATTTAACCTTTACTTCTGAATTCAACACAGAAGCAGCGATTTGAGATAGATCTAAATCGCAAATGATTAAAAGTTTTAAGTCACAAATTACTGGTTTTATAGCGAAGCCATTAAATCGATCGTTTCGAATTATACTTATTAAATCTATTTACTAATTATTTCTAAAACTTTCCATGAAAATCTTAAATTTATATCCTGTCGAAGTCTGCTTTTCTCTTAGTAATTTATGTGACTTAACATGTTGGATATTTTCTTTTTTACACAATATGACTGCTTCATAGAAGTGTATTTGTTCGTTTCTATAATAGATTGTATAGCTAATAGATTTTACATATTTTAGTACCATTCACGAGTGCCTACAATTATTTTTCTTTCGTCAATTATTTTATATAATTTATATAATTTAATTTTAGTAATTAATATGACAGGGATAATATAAAATCCTTATTATTCTTAGACAATGTTTTCAATATATATAAAATTTTCCGAAAACATTAGAAAACATATTTTTCATTATATTGAAAAATTTTACACAATCAAATCTTTGGATAACAACTATAGTTAAATTTAGAAATTAAACTAAATGTACCTATAATTAAAATGTAATACATGCCTGGACAAAAATAGCTGATAATGTAATTTATAAAGTAGAAATAATATATCACAAGCTTAAAATTTTGTTGTTCATTTCATTTAAACTTAACTGTAAATTTAATTGCAAATTTATATTATATAATAAATATTATTAAACAGAAATAAACAGTGAATAAATAAATATTAATCGCTTTATATGTGTTCTATCTATCTTTATAATGACATGCATGACCTACTTTTACATTTTATATAATACATAATCCACTTAAATATTTATATTTTCTACGCACAATTTTATTATAATACTCATGCGTGTATACTTTCTGATTAATACTTGTATTTAATAAACTATCATGACTTTATTAGTTTATATACTGTATTTCTCATATGAAATAATCTTGTTTTAATTAATCGTCATGCATTCCACATCTATTTGTATCATTATATATATTTTGTTGAGTTACATTAATTAATTAATTAATTAATTTCTCCATAATTTAGCGTGAAAATTATTAATATTTTCAGAAAGCAAACTGTATTTTTTATACAATATGTATTATAGAGTCAGCAATATTTAACTGCTATATAATAGATACCTATAATATAAAAAATTGTAATTTAATATGTTAATTATTGTAATGCATATAACATATTACCATATTTTAGGGTTAATAATTAAGAAATAACACAAAGTATATGCCTTACATATACTACATAAATATATAAATATATATACTTACCTACACATAGCACAAATATTAACAAAATCTTCAGAAAATTACATATAACGAAATTTTTATATAATAGTGTATACTGTTGAATTTACATAATAATGGTAATTAAATTTTCCATTAAATAGGACAGATTTTCACATATATATGCACTTTTTCAGAAAACAATGTCAATTTCCCGTATTATACTTCTGTCATATGAAATTGTTCAGTGTACATATAAAGTAGTGTACCTATATACATTATGTTTTATAACATTATTTGCAAATTGGTATATTTATAGTAGATAAAATTATGTAATCTTGAAATCACAATAGAAAATTACCTACTTGTTTTTGCCTACATAATTCATTAGATATGATATATATAGAGGGTGTGTTGTGGAATTTTACGAATTGTTGTTTTAGCGGATTAATATATTCGTCAAAAAAAGGATTCACTTTTCCTGAAGCAAACGGTAATTCGACAGAGGAGATATTGGTACAGGATATTTATATCTAGATTAGATAAAGATAATACATAAATGTTTAATTACTTACCTAAAGGAAAACAATGAAGAAATACATTCACCCTCAAACACGCTACACTAGGTACACATCCTATAGCAATGTTATATTATTTTAAAATAAACTATGGTGGAAAAATATAAGCAATTTAAGATAAAATTATACATTATAAGCTGTATAACGCCCAAGAATAAAATTCGTGAGTTAATAAATAGACAACTTAAAGTTATAATATATAAAATTACAAGTTTCGTTTGATAACATTTTTATAGTGTAATTATTCATAACAATACATTTATATAGATATATCAGTAATTCTAAATGTTATTGATTTAGAAGACTGTTCGTATATATATGTACATATATTAAAATGAATGTAATGAACAACAAAAATTAATTATATATAACCAAGAATTTTGATTTATAATTTTAAGATATATGTTGTTTGATTTGTCTTTTTAACTTTTATTTTTACAAACAGAACATATAAACTTATAGTAATTTTTTTAGGTTGATATAATAATATAAACGTGTTGTAAGTTAAATGAGAAGCTGGCGTTATAAGGTGGAGAAATATTAAGTATAATCTTTGAGATATTGAGAGGCAGAGCCGTAGACATGCATTTAGGTAGTCATAAATTCATTGGAATTATAATAAGTACATCAAGAACATCAAGTAGAATTTTGTATGTGACAATGTATAGCATGTTGCATAATTAATAGCGTTTTCTATGATTAAAATTGATTGAAATTGTTTATGAATTTTTCAATTTTAAATTAAAAAAAAAGTACTAATTATGCAACCTGTTACAACCATGAGATTTCAAATCATAAGTGAGTACATAAGTGAACTTTCTTTGTTATATGCACTATTTTTCAACGGAGATAGCCAATTGTTGTCTGACCCTTTGACTTGATTAAATTAAGTAAAATGCTTAACTCGGGTAAATTGTGTGCTGCGTATGTCAGTTAAAATAGACAAAATGAACAAAATGAACAAAAACTAATTTATACTACTTGTAATAAGTAGGGCAGAAGTAGTATGAAACTTAATATTTAAAAAATAAATGACAAAACTTTTATGATATTTATGAATTTTGTGAATTTTTAAATGTGGAATAATAAACAAAACTAACAGGGTAATTGATACTACATGTTTCAATTTATTTCATTTTTTCCGTTATTGATTCACCCAACTAGATATTATCACATATATAATAATAAATGAATAAAACTGCATTAACTTGTAAATTCAGCGAATCAAAATCAAAAAATATGCATGTGCATGATATGGATTAATGAAATTACAAATAATTAATTGACTGTCTACTCTCAGAAAATTATAATCATAAAATAGATTATTTGAACAAGAAATAATATGAATTATAATTAGAACCATTAATTTAGAGCAACTTTCTGATGAACCATAATAAAATAATAGTTAATGGGATATTATGCTGTTTAATGTTTTTCTAATTACTACAGAACCAGACGGATATCTGTATTAATGCATTAATACTTAAAATGGGAATATTATAAGAAGTCAGAGTTTGGGGCTTAACCGCAAAAGAGGAGACAGATTATTTTATCAAAACAAAAAAATTATGCACCTGTTAAATAGAAAATAATTTCTTCTATTTACTATTTGCTAAATTAGAAATTTACAAAATAGAAAAGGTTTATAATAATAGGGGTATAATACAAAATTTCCATTATAATTAAATTCTATGATAAATATATATATATAGTCCCTTATATTTACAGTCATTAGTAAGAATTATTGGAGCTTGATGTCAAACTTTTGATATCGAATGACTTTTGTGTTTATAAAATTAAAATTTAAATTCAAAAACTGTTTACAGATTTTGAAGAAAGTATCAACCGTACAAATTGTACTGTAATTTTGAAAATAAAATATAGTAACATTCCTACAAATAATATATATTACATAAACCACTTGGGGGCAATTTCAATTTCTTTCTTTTAATACAAGCAACATTTCTACAAAATTCTCAATGAAAAGTATAGAATCCTTTAATTATTCAGCAATCTTATTATCTAAAGTAGATAAAGTCAAGAGGAAGGTGCAGTCGGCAATAGTTCGTATGATACAGTCATCAAATTATAGACAAATAATAACTCCGGAGATTGAAACAAAATAAGGCTCAGATTAATTTCCTGAGAATCAGCGTTCTGGTCATTCATCCAGGCGTCTCAGCGTGCCATGCGACCTATTATATTCCTTTCCATTCTCCGCCTTGCCCTGTAGCGTTATGCAAATTGAACTCTGATGGTGACGGTCATATAATACGAAAGAGATGCTCAAATTAGATCGCTTCACACGTTTATAGTCCGCTTGGAAGGAAGTATTGCATAAAATATATTCGCGCATAATTTCAAGTTTTCGTCATAATGTTTAACGAAAGCAATTTCGCCTTATAGTGGATTGTAAAATCACTTTCTCAGTATTAAAGATTGTTTTATCTAAATTCAATTTCTTCTGTTATTCTTTCTCTGTCAAGACTGTCAAATAGAGCTTCTTGTGACCCAAGTTTTATCATTTTAAATTGTGTTCCGTATGTTATAAATATTTCATATTTATTATATATATATGACATATTATACATGTTTAATGGCATTTTCTCTTTCACATCAGTATGATAATAATATATTTATACTTTAAGTAATAATAATTAATCGCGTATGTCATTTAGATTAATTTTTAAACGGATTTATATTTTAAATTTTACAGATAACCATTTACATGTTATTAAAATTTGATAAATTAATCATTGAAATATCTGAATTGAAAAGAAGCATAACAAATGTCAGTCCTATTGTAAACTCCAGATATTTAATTATATTTATACGTACATATACTAAATCTTCTTCTTTACAGTCAATCAAATACGAACTATTACATAATCGACTTATTCTATCAAGTTACTTTTTGGTAAGGGTTAAATGCTCAAGATGAATTCATGAAGTTTAATCATATAAATTTCTTGTCTTTTAGCGATGAGAAAGAGTTACATATAATATTGCTTCTATAAAATTCCATGTCAATCAAAGCTGATTAGGATCTTTATATGTTTCTTTGTGAGATTCAATGAAAAGCTATTGGACTACGTATTTAATGCGATGAATAGAAGGATTGAAGTTTTTTGTTGCAAGAATTAAAGTCACTCTCAATTTACTTAACCTACAATGTATATAAAATAGAGTGCAGTGATTTCTGAGTCATCCTTCCTTTAATTTTTCTTCATTTGGGATAAATTGTATTTCAAAATTATTGCAGATAAACACCTGTTTCATCATATTTTTTAAAATCCTAATTTACGGATTGTTTTTAAATTTTATTTCGTGTTTCATGTTTAAATCTTAATATGTAATACAGTTTAATTTGAATGATTATACATGTTGTAGCTGTTTAATCTTCTATTTGATAAGGTAGCACATTACATAGAGTTTCGACTCTTATTGATTCTGTATGCAGTTGTATACTACTATTCGTCTACCCGTAAGCTTTTGCATAATATGTTTCTAAAATTCACATAAATTAAATTGTTTGTGCTGTAAAACAGTTTTAGATATACAGGCAATGAATTATATATTACAGACAACTTACGTATGTTACAATTGTATGCATATGTATATTTGCTCTTAAAATGACTTTAATAAAAATATTTAACACTACTTCTAGTCTATCCATTTACATCAAATTCATTAAAATAAAACGATTTTATATTGACAAAACTCTACAACGTGATGCATATGAAATCAATAAGAGTTAAAACTCTATGTGTAATTACTGTATGGCACACTATATATATTATACATGTATATTAAAAATGAGATTACGAAATATATTACCATTTATAGTAATTAATTAAAAATGGCATATACTTTCAAATTCACTAAAAATATAATCGATAGAATAAAGTTGTAACACATGTAGTCAATTAATTAAATGAAAAATAAGTTTAGTCACAGCTAGACTTTTAGATAAATAATAGTAGGTAATATTATAACTTTCAAGTACATTTCACAAATAGAATTCATAGAATATTAAGTAAAATTATTTTATTTAGAACATTAAGGGGTACTAAAATCAGTATTCATTTCATTTCTTTTTCAATTAATGCCTATTTATACCTCATGTTATAGAAATAATTTAATCGATTTTATATTATTTGAATGCAATGCTTTGAACATATAAATAATTATGTTATTAATAATTAATATTAATTAGCTTTATGATTATAATAATGCTCCGGATATCACAAAACTGTATTTTCTATTATAAATTTATTTAGAATAGAAAATTTATACCTTTCTAGCACTTATTAGTTTGTACCTCTTATATTGAATAAATGTGACCACTGTTATTGTACTTATTTATTAAGGAGGTGTGGTATTATTTCATGAAACTGAAATATTATTTCCAACTATTTGACAAACTAACTTCCAAGTACATATATCAAAGGTGCATATACTTACTATTAACCACTGATTATCCATTCAGCTTTAAGAAAGAGTTGTCGTAAATACAGGTAATCGTTATAGTATAATTATGTTATTATTCTGTCTATATTATTTTAAACTGTTATGTGCGTTTCAACGTAGATGTTAAGATATCTGGTACCTCACCATCAAACACACCATTAATTTTACATAGCCTCGTGGTATTGAAAACAATAGGACATGTATTATATATGGGTTAACATCCATAGGTAAACATCCCCTTTTATAGCAGTGAAAGGTTACTTTATTTCCGCAAGCGATACAAATTGATTCTTAAGTGCAAACTTTACTTGTAATTATTTTGTATCGTAATAATATCAATACATTATAATTGAAACAGTGTAGAGTAAGTTTTCTATTCCTTGAAAACTCACGCTCTAGGACCTATGGATGCGGAAATTATTTTAAATAGTTATGGTTTATAAGAGAGAATTTATTATCTTGTATAAATTAGTTCTATGTTTCTGAAACAGGCTAAAATAAATAAATATTATAGTATATATGTGACAAAACGATGACTAATATTAAGTTAAATACGGTACTTCTT
Source organism: Invenusta paracnida (assembly GCA_036023295.1). Classification (NCBI taxonomy): domain Eukaryota; kingdom Metazoa; phylum Platyhelminthes; order Proseriata; family Coelogynoporidae; genus Invenusta; species Invenusta paracnida. The sequence goes on along the minus strand of JAYRBW010145467.1, from coordinate 6,666 downwards.
TAAGTAAAAACATGTATATTTGGTTCAGCTGTTAAACTGATCACGAAATTAATCTTTTCTTTTGAGTCATTTCATAAATTAAAAAATACACACACGTGAAGAAATATTTCATTTAGTTAAATACCTATTTACAATCTTAATATAATGCTCAGCACAGAGTAAATACGTATAAAATCGAAGGAAGCTATATATGTATATATTTATTATATATACATATTAAATATTATCTTTATTCTAAAAAACATCTAGTAACATTCATTTATTATTTTTAGAAGATATTGCAAATGATAGCAAAACATTATTAGAAAGATTACCAATCCGTTTATTAATCGCAAAATTGTGGATATCTAAACAGTTATAATGAATATTTAATACAATGCAATATAATATAATTCTTTAGATTCACAATTCTATGTATACCTATAATAAATTATACATTAATATAGAATTACTTATTTTGCCTTTTATATTCCCGAAACGTATCTTTGTATTGTTCACAAACAACATTTTTTACACATACATTCATGTGGGGTTTGCATAAAAAGTCAAAACTTTTGTTCATTGTTTTGTATTTTTTAACCCAAAAGGGTTCGTTTAGTTTTTTTTTACATTTGAATGTATTTATTTAATACAGATTATGTGGTTAAATCAAGGAAAAAATATATATTTGCGTATTATAGAAATATTATATGCTCAACTTTTGGATAGTGAAATATAGTTAAACAGTCATTGATGAAGTATGCAAAACCTATGATAAAAAATGTAACAGAATATGTTTAAAGTTAAAGATTAAAATGAGATGTCAATAGGATGTAAACAATACAATAGGATGTTGAAATGCCTTAATATAAATATGCTAGATAAGTAATTTGCAAAATGAATGTTAACTTGATGTTAACCTGTTGTACTTTTTGAATATGTGTATTCTCTTCTTAAATTGAAACTGCACTCCACAATTTTTCATTTAAAAAAATTAAAGTATCGCGATAGTAACTTGAAGATACATGCTAATTAATCAACGCTTTGATTTTTATGATTAGTTTAGAACACTTCAGCAGCTTTATGGGATGTTGCAACTATGTATTTATATTTTGCCAGTAATATCTGGACGTTTATCTTGTGTATTGATATTTATTTAAAAGTATTTTAACTAATTCCAAACCTGTAAGTATACTTTGGAAAATAGAATTATAACTTCAATTCTAGAAATTTTATTGACGAAATGACTAAGCATAATAATAAAATTATAACAAATAAAAGTAATAAATGCGTTTTAATATTGTATAATAATACATAGCAATATAATAATAATCCTATAAGATTATTCACAATCATAAATTATTTAAATACATATAATGAGTTTTTTTAAACAGTTACTAATATGCTATTTAAAAAAATTAAAGCTAAGAAAATATGTTACCTACCGAATTATGGTATAGTAATTCCTTTAAAAGTGCACGACCTTTTTAAATATACAAGATATTTAGTTTGTATAGAAATGTGAATATTGATTTCAGAAATGAATACTTTGTAAACAACATTGTATATTATAATAGTCTGATTAGTCCACCAAATAAATTAAGAACGCTACATATCAAAATGGTCACTTCACGTAAGAATATTTTATGATTGGTTCAATTTCTAAGCGTATTCTTATATGCATCAGACTCAGTGTAATTGCTGTGATTTGTGTAAGTTATGCGCAAGCTTAATAAACATCACTTTATATCGTGTATTGTTCATACAAAGCAATTGATACCGACACAATAGGAACTAAATGACATTGAAACTTTTCTACATAACCACATCTACTATATAGGTATATATATATATCGTAAAATACAAATACAAATACACATACCTACTCTGGAGCTATGGACTAATGATCATTAGTTTCACAGGCAATTAAGCTGGGTATTCTATTACTACAGCCATAATCGACACTCACGTATTGCTCATATAGCCTAAGGTAGTTCTCTGGAAAATAGTATATTATATTTGTATATGTATATATATATGACCTAATGACGTTTATAAACATATTATTAGTCAAGAGATGTGAAGATTAGTTAATAAGTGATGTATTTTGAGTGTCTTTATGTACGCTTGAATTGTAAAGTAACATTTGTAAGTGAGTACTTTTGGGTAGGTACTTCAAAATCGGAAGTTGATATTAAATTTATCGAAAAGCGCCATTATATTGCGCAAGGTCATAAAATTGATGGTAATTATGACGTTCAAAATAATTATATATTTTATAATCACCTTGAAATTATTATATATTATAACAAACGTTATTTACATCATAAATTGGATTTTTTTTAATGTAAAGTACAGGTATATGTACATTTAAAATTAAAATTAAAATTTAATTCAATTTAATTTCTATGATTTGAACATTTCCTTTTCTTATTAAATTGAATAATTAAATTAACAGCATATTTAAGGTGTTTATAAACAAATATGATATGTATCTTAAATATTTAAAAATATTGCATTATAAGAAATAATTCATTATAAAATAGTTATTTATATTTTGTGAAATCAATAACGATAATGATGACAATGACAAATGGTTATTTTTGTGTTTGGCATATTGTAGGCATTTTGTAATTTAATGGATTAATTTTGTATGTATTCCCAATCTTTATTATTTATGGCAATAGTACACATAAAATAATAAAATTTATATGCGGTTGTTAATTTTACTTTTAAAAGACAATTAAATAAACATAGGTACTATTATAATCTGAAAATTACAAAATATTACAAGTTTGTTTTGAAAATGCCTTATATAGAACGCTTAAAATTAATATTTCAATAGATATATACACATATATGTGACTAAAGACTGTCGTTTTTGAATGTTTTATGTGACAGAAAAGTAATTATAATAATTACAATCTTTCCTTAATAATATATAAATATCAAAATAAATTTGTAGTAAATATCAATTATCAAAGATAAATATTTTAATTTAAATAAGTACAAAAATTTCCATTTACATTTTGAATACCTTTGACAATATCACAATTGATCATAAATACATATATATATATATACATGCATAAACAGGCTTTTTAGATAAAGACTTATGTTTATTTTGTTATGTTATATTTAAGTAAAAATATAGATTTATTCTTTTAATTGTATAAATTGTTAGTCCGTATTGTCGAAAAATTCAGAATTGTTGCTTTCATTTCATTTTATGAGCAACATGATGTATATTTATCAACTTAAAATTTTATACAGTTATATACATTTAAAATTGAAATTAGTTTGACATATAATAATAATTTCATGTATATGTTCACCATTTTAATTTTTTTTTGAAAATTAAAAATACTGATAATCACATAATCACCTATAGATACTGAAATAGTTTAAAATATAATTTAAATAAAATAATTATCCATTATGTACGTATTAATATTGTATTAATTTGTCAAACATGCCATTATAAATTATTGTAATAAATCAATAATACATACTTACAAATTTTAAATTCCAATAGCTCTTCAACCAATATATACATATTGTATTATTTATAATGCTTGTAAAATTAAATTTATTATCAAATCTGCTTGTCGTACATTAAGATTAACACATTTATAATTCAATAAATCTAAATAGTTATATAACCGATATATACTATATAAATTGCCTTTTATACATGATTTAATCGAAATTTTATAATTCTAATTGACGCTCGTTTCCTCTTTGTATTTAATGTAATAGTCAATATGTAACACAAAATATAATGAATACCTTCATATATATTTTTAAATATATAATGTCTGTTATAATTTGCTTGTTTGATAAACACGACCACACAGGAGTATCCCAGCAGATTCGACATGTCGACATTATATCGTTGCACCATGTGTTTTGCTAAAACAACGTTTGTGTTAAATCACGAAAATGTTTATTTTTACACCACGGGTTTGTCCGTATTCGCCACTTTCTCTGACCATCATAATTTGTCAGATACCTCACTGTCACAGTTGTTGATCGAAAAGTCAGCTGTCAAAAAATATTTCATTGAACTTGATTATTATTTGAATTACATTATTATTAGGAAGATATTTTTAAATTAGTATATATATTTTAAATTCACTTAAAAGACACATACGAGGTGAATTCTCGACTATAACACTCTTTGTTCAAAGAAGCATAATATACATTATGTATATATCTTCTTGTACTTGGAGACGCGAACAGTTTCGCCTATAATTTAATTATAATTTTATATTGTATACGTAGACATTTTATGTTGGCGATGCTAATTCTCAGACAGATAACTGAAATTTGATAAGATTCTAGTGATAAGTCAAGAAAGTTTACTGGGCAATCCGTCATCAATAATTAATGTATTTGGCGTCATTTATTGGACAAGGTTCTGTTGTAATACTAACAAATTTCTACTCTGAAAGCCTGACATACCTATCTAATTGTCTTGACACTTTTGTGTCGAATTCAGACAGGCTTTGTAAAGCTTATTAAGTAAGAATAATGAAGTTTTTACTGATATATAACAATAATATCGGTGGCTTTAAATAACCCCAAAATTCAACGTTTAATTGGCGTTTTCAACAATTCATTACTCTTATTAAAAAAAAAATTTTTATACAATTTGGCCGTTCTGTTAAAAAAATTTAAATAGTGAATCATGAAGAATAGTAATTTATAAATAACTAAAAATTAATACAAGCAGCTAATAGTACAATTACTATTTACTAATAAATGGTTACACATTTTCTATAACATATATATTCAGGATATATTATACTAAATTGTATTCTTATTTGAATACAATGATAGTCAAACGAGTTCTTTAGATCTCTTTAGTATACTAAGTAAACACCTGCTTCTATAAAAATCGCAAAGAAATGTTTGGTTAGTATTTAATAAGTAACATATTTAATTATACATATGATAGTATAATAATATATTATTAATATTAATACTAATAAAATCATATTACAGATATATATATATATACAACACAGTATACCTATAATCAAAGACAAAAAGGCATTATACAGTATTACAATATTTATATATGAATTGCAATGACACATTATTTCAGAATATGTATTTCTAATTTTCCAGAAATAGGAAAAATATCTCCTCTTAACAACATACAAATAAATAAACATAATACACTGATGCAACCTCATATTATATAATCTTGTAACAAGTTGTCTATGTATGTATACAGAAATTGTATAGAGCTAAAAATATAATGTCCTCAGAAATATCCCTTTTCACTCAAACAATTAAACAAAACTAAGGTTATAATACCTATACTTATGACTAAGATATATACGAAATGACACGTTGTATTTCAAAGATATGAAGTATTAAGCTCGTATAAGGCAATAGTTTACGATCGACTATAAAATGGAGCCTATAAGAGTGACAGGATCGGCGCCGTTGTGTCTACCATTTCCTGACTAGTTTACACTATAGAGGAACTCTAAGTTACTCATAAAAGCCTGCCAAGTGGCAGACAATAAGCTTTCACCCAAAGAGTGATGAATTTATTGCATAATCTGACAAAGTGTCAATCACAAGTTTTACTGAGATAATATCGAATTTCACAGAGATTATGCTGTAAAGGTTACTGGGAACTATAAGAAATGACAATGTACAATCATAACTAAGAAATCAATAATACATTATAGAGTTATGTATATAGTATTTTTTCAATATTTCAATATTTTCAATACTGTATTTTCATTACTTACGAAACTTAAATTTTAAAAGTAAGTCGGACATAAATAGTAGGTCAATTTAGAATTAAATTTTTAATTAGGTCACTTAAATATAGGAATAAAACCCACTTTTTGAGGGCTTAATTGACAATAATCCAAGGGCGCGTCAGCGCCCGCGGATTTTGTCAATTAAGCCCGATGAAAGTGGGTTTTATTATTATTACAATCCAGAGTATATAGCAGGGCTTTAATGCTGTTCACTGCATTAAAGCCCGCTGAATTACAGCAAATATGAATGTATAAAATTTGCGCATTTAAGCCCGTTGATATTTTAATCAATATGTTAATCAATGCAAATTTTGAAATGAAGATTCTTTCATTATAAAAGTTGCCGTAATCGTGAAATGTTGAATCCCATTGATATTTTAATCAATATGTTAATCAATGTAAATTTTGAAATGAAGATTCTTTCATTATAAAAGTTGCCGTAATCGTGAAATGTTGAATCTTAGTAAAATAATTGGCAATGAGATTTCTGGTGCTAGTTCTGAAGAATTATCTTTTTTGGAGTTATTGACTAGCGAAGATATCGATATGGTGTTCAACCAGCATACTGGCCTACCACAAGATGCGTTTGAAGATGTGGAAGACTTTCCTGATTTGGACGAAGTGACTCTTAGTGAAATTAACGAATTGGAAATTCAAGGAAGGAACAAAAATACACATGACCAAACTATGTATTATGTGAACAAATTCAAGTCTTTTTTGCAATCCAAAAACTTGCCGTCCTCCATTGAAACAATGCCAGTAAAATATTTTTCTCAATATTTGCGACTGTGGTATGCAAAAACAAAGAAAATTGATGGAACTGCATTTGCTCCAGCAACGCTTATTTGTATGCGCGCAGCAATCCAGCGTTTTATGAATTCATCCGATGTAAATCGTCAGT
>JAYRBW010145466.1:0-36642 GCA_036023295.1 Invenusta paracnida | reverse complement strand
TATTAAATAATAGGAGAGAACTCATGATTTAGATCCAATTTTCATGAAAGTGCACATTTTCATGGAAATAACTGTTTTTACATTTATTAAGAATACAATTATGTATATTATTTGTTCGTTTAAGTGTTTTCTACACATTATAAACAAATTTTGATGGATAAAATGTACAATTTATTTTCTAGAAACATTTGAATATTAGTTTTCAAGTCTATTTTAACTAAAATAAAACAGTTATTTCCATGAAAATGTGCATTTTCATTATTATTTATATTCCTTACATGTTAGTGCCACTAATGTAATTGCACAAATAAAGCTAATTATTATGTTTAATGTAAATGTTTCATAAAAATAATTAAAAAAATATATTTATAGGGGGCGGCGTTTTTCTTGTCGGGGGTGTAATAATTAGTTAAAATAGCATAAATATGTATTTAACAAAATCCAAGAAACAATAAAAGCATATAATTTGCTTGACATAATTAGTTGGGTATGTTATAGCATAATGAAAATTGAATGTAAATTTATACAAAGCATGTGTGGTGTATCTAGGTATATATTTGAGCTACACATTATTTCGTAAGATATATAAGTAAATTTATAGCAGAATGTAATATTTGTGAATTTTGTGAATTTTTTAAAGTTTAAAGTAAATAATTTGTTAAATAATATGTGTTTACATTATCTTTGAATTCGTTTTTATTTCGTTTGGAAGTTCATTCCATATTATGGAAGCTCGTCAATAATTTTATTTTTATAATTAATTTTCGTACATAAGTTTAGAATTAAACAACCAATACCATAATAGTAGGTATTATAACAACGACAATATTTGACTAAATTGATTAAATGTAATACATTGATAAAATTTAACGAATTTGATTTTTTAACTTCATATTTGCAGCACACTTATGTTTGCAGACTTGAAATGTTAATTTCGAATTTGAAGTACCTATAATTTCACTTTTAAACAGACTTATTAAAAAACATCGATTTGAATGACCTATTTCAGATTTGTCTGCCCAAACACCTAAATTTGAATGGGAAAATAAACGCGAATTTTGCACCTTTAAATAAATATCCCTGTCTATACCTATTTCTTCTGTCTTTACTGTGTTCAGCATAAGCAGCGTAGACCGATCTATATTTATTTAATATATAATTGAAAACCGAAAGTTCCTCTTAATTATAATTGAATTGTGAGCCCTAGGTGTCAGGCAATATCGAAGGGTACATACCTACACAAGGTACATAAAACCTCTAAACTCATGCTTCAATGTTATGACTTTGTAAGTCTTCTTCAATGTTCTACAGGCATAACTGATGAATTAGGGAAATTTTCCAACAAAAATTATACATTTCGATAAATAAATATGCGTTCACTTATTGTCAACAGTTAATTGTATTACCCCATAGGCCATATTCTGTCATTTCTTCGTTGCAATAAATGGAATGTTAGGCGAATTCTGTTTTATTTAATTCAATGAAAATTGGTAAACACTATTTATTATATACCATAGAGAAATAAAAATTCAGGAATCGAGTATTAGTTTGTATACTGTGCTTTAATTACTACTTTTATCATATTAAATAGGTATTGTCAAAAACATAATATTAGGTAGGTAAATTCGCAAATTATAGTTTATTGATCACATAACTTACAAAAGTACCTATGTATATATTTTTTCTCTTAAATATATTGAAAAAGCTAAATAAATAGATGAAGTAAATAGTTTATATTAAAAATTAAATAATTAAATAATATTTTAAAACTAGCACGATGAGAACTCCACATTTTTTTGTGTAATTTGTGGAAACTAAAAAATAATAGATATTTAAAGAAAATTAAAGGGAATACAATTATCATGCAATTCAATGCAATGCATAAAATGAATTACATTATCTATTTTACGAAATCATATTTTAATAATTCTTTCTTAATGATCTATGTATATTCGTTAACGTTTGATCCTTAAATTGATGTGTAAAGTACAATATAGTATACAATATAAATATGGAAGATAGTTTGAATTAAAATATAAATATATTTAACTTTAACTTTAAATTTGCCTCTTTTTTAAAGATGCTAGGTGTATATAGTATTCCTAGATAAATATGATTTATATTAAATTAAATTAAATATATACATGGTTATTTAATCCATACTATTCAGTAGAATATACACTACAAAAGTAAGTTCGCAATTTTACAGCTAACTGTAATCCTGATTATTTATTATTTCAGTTCTTTAAAAACTTCCGATGTTGATGTTATAATATTGATAAATTTGATAGTTTTAATATACAGTATAATAAAGAAAACAAGTATATTGCAAATTAGATTTTCTATGCGGCAGTATTCCATTTAAATGTTGTAAAGTATACAAGTATTGCTCACTATAATATATATACTGATAAAAAGTTCTTTAGTGACTACATTTTAAATAAATTAAAGTTTTAAGTTGTCTATTATTTCAAAATATTTCAAAATAAAAGTATAATACAAATGACAATATATTTGACAAAAGCATTTAAAAGAATTACCTTACAAATTATTTAAACGTACATACATACATATAATAGAAGAAGTTGAAATATTTATTCATGCTGATAAACTTCACATTGCTAATAAACTATAGTCAGGCGGACTAAATTCCATTATAGTCATCAAAAAAGTTGATGAAGCATCCAACCGATTAGAAACGTGATTTCTTTGAGATCAATATAGAGAAGGCAAGAATGAAGGAAACAATGTAGTTTTAATGAAATATTCGATCGATGAATATACATCCGAAACATAACTTTTAGAGTCGCTTAGAATCACCAAATATTTGAAATCTGACAGTGATTATTTTTATTAATATTTCACTAAACTGACTTAACATTTGTTATGGTGTGATTGAAATTGTTGGCCAATGTGGAGTAATGTTGAAAACATATCTTGTAGTCTTGAATATGTGTAGCTAGAATAAAAGACGCTTTATTAAATATTTAGAAATTAAAAATCGAATTTTCCTTTTCGATGGAAGATCCAGTGGAAAGCACGCAATTAGGGTTTAATTAGTAATATGATGAGATAGAAATCCGAAACTTATAGATAGCTACTCCAATATGGTTCTCGTATTTGGAATTCACTCTAGCAAAACTAGATTGCAATGACTTTAATCGTTTATACGCCGGACTGCAGTACTGGATAATCCATAATTCGACTGAGTCCCAGCATCTAATCTCCAAGCCTTATGTCTAGACTTCCTAACCCCCGTCTAATATATTCTTAGAGTATTGACCTGACATCCTCTTACATAAATACATAAATCTAAAAAATTAACACAAATCCACTGTGAAAGTCCAGCTGCCCAAGGTACAGCTCTTTGGTAACAAAAATAAACTGTATTCTTATTAAAGAAACCTGATATACGTAATTATAACTTTTGATTACATTGGGGTACATGTCTCTTAATTATGTATTTTGTAACCAATTATTCCTTTTTAAGCACTTTTACATTTAAAAAAAATCAACTTTAGAGTACGAATAAGAAACGCCTAAACAAGTACATGGAACTACATGAGTGTTTTGTATGTACTCAGATAATTAAATTTATGTACTGCGCGTTTACCGATAGTATTGAAAAGTCAGTTCCTTCTAACATAACATAATAACTTAAATATTTATTTTAGCGTAAAATTGCACAATATACCACAGTCATTTACTTATATTGAGTTCATATTCAGCGATGAATGCACGATTTTGTATAATATTACTATTATTATTATTTTTTCTGTTATTATTCTATTATTTTGTATATATTGTGTATGTGTATTCTACATGGTAATATTTTCAAATACTGATTAAAAATGTATGAGTAGAAATAGTTTTTACTCCTACATAATACATATAGTGTGACAATAAAAACTCCACTGTATTAACATTTGTTATTGTTTGAATCCAACAGTATATTGTCTACTTGTAATCCTTCAATTGAGAGATGAGGTGTGTTTTCATTAATAAACTATCTTAAGGGAATATATTTGAGTACGTAGGATATATTTTTTGTAATTATTGAAGCTTTATAATACTCTTCACATTTTTCATTTCTCATTTCTCATATCCAATTATTTACAACGCCGGCATCTGTTTAAACGGAAATTATTACGTTCTCTCATATTATACGGGAGCTATGTACTTCTGAAAATTATCAAAATTTGAGCACAAAAGGTATATTATGCTCAATGAACTGCTACTAACCTATGATTGGAAAATATGCAATTCTTGTGTTGCGCAACTAGTCAAAAAAGAGATATTAACATTTTACTATTTTCCCATATTAAACAGCGTTTGAAATTAGTTAACTTTAAATTCACGCATGCCATAAAATCTAGGGGAGGGGGTGAAATCACATATATAAAATTATTGTAGATTAACGCAGACCTTCATATAATATTTTCTTTTATATTTTAAATCCGTGAGCTACATAAGTAGTGTATGTCAAAAATGTTAATATTATTATTAACGTATATTATATATTAACTCAATTATTTTTATAGAGACACTGTAACGGTGATAACGAAAAATGAAATTTACCATTTTCCAGAAGGAATATGTGTACATAAAAATATTAAGTATAAATAATAAAATTATAAATAGTTCGGAGACCTGATAAAATGTTTAAAAAGGTATAAAATATATAAAACACAACGCAAGAAAGATTGTTAAAACGCGAAATGAATCATATTTTTGTAAAATAACCGCAATTTGAAACTGTCAATTTTAAGAATAATATTTCAGATTTTTCTTTTAAGAAAGATCCCTATGTCGAATAGTTTTCATTAAATGAAAAATATATAAGTTAAATTTGTATGCATTAACAGCTATTTCACATTGTCTTCAATATTCAATTTCTAAAAAATATTTCTAAAGTATGTAAACATCGTTATATTATTTTACATATTGCAGCTTTAATAAACTATAATGAATAAATATATGTTACAAGGACTACTTTAAATTGTAGTAGTATTATACAATTATTATACAATATTATATTGTAGTAGTCCTTGATATATTACTATTACAAATATCTTGAAAAGTATATAATAAATCATTTTTCATTGTGGCTAATCGAATTGAAGTAAGACAATAAAACGTCTAAAGGATTAAAATCAATTGGATATTTTTTGCATGTAGCAATTAGTCAATGCTATAGTTTGTTTTAATCATACGCTATTGTAAGACTTATTAAAATATTCATATACACATACATAGAGGTTTTAGGTATAATCGTATGAGTAGAAAATTAATAGAATCAATATTACTGAAGTCAATAATAGGCATATTTAAATTCCACTCTTCAGAATCACAGACGATCCTATAATACAAGCTGGCGCACTTGATTCTCACCCATTTAAATTAATCGATTATTTGTTAGTCGCATTACCTTTATCTATATGACTGAAAATTGAACCAATCGATAACTAAATGAATATCAATACATCGTGCATCGTTATATATTTAGTGGATGTTTAAAAATTGTCAAATTATATTTCCACCTGATTGAACAATTTTTAAAGACATTATCGAGGTCAGGACTTGAAAAATTCTCCAATTATGGTGGTAAAATTCGTTTTCCGATAGATATCCGAATTACCAATAAGGCCGGTTTAGACAATTTTAAGTGAAATTTTCAACCTACGTAAAATATAAGGAAAATAGTTTTTTTGCCGTATGTTTTCGATGCTTACAGTAAGTTGGCGTTGTTCAATAGACTAGAAGTCTGAATAGCATTTTGAGTCTTATATATTTGTATTAGTATTTGATGTAGACTTTAAATATTTAAGTAAGCTACGCATCTTTGTTTTTAAATATGCATGCAGGAAATATATACTATTTTAATATGTACAATACCTAAATCTAGGCAGTAAATTCAATTGAGTAAAATATATATCTAAATAATCATAAAAATCATTTGCTATTATGCTTTAGATTGTAATAGATTAATACATATAGTGAAAACAAATTTCGTATAAGCAAAAATTCAAATGTCGTTTTAATGGAATTGTTTTTTATTCTACTAACTCATATAAAATAGTTCTCTTTTGTCGGTACTTTTAAACACGAGAATTAAAGGCATTTTGCATAATTGTGTTTCGCATACTTGCGTTATATGAAATATTTAAAAATCAAAAGTTACGTTTCGTATTTTTCATTAACATACATTTTCATTAAAATAGGTTTTTTAAGAAGGTACTACAAAACGATATAAAAAACAAATCTGTATAAAACTGGTTTACACATTCACGAAATTCAAGATGTGATTGTAATGTGGAAGGTTCGAAATCGATATACTACTTATAATAAAATAAAACTATAAAAATGCCAAATACAAGTGTCCTCGATTCTTAATACCTTGTAGCAGTGCGCCGGCTACGGCCCTCACGTACTGATATGTATCTATATCGTTGTTGAGGAGCCTATCGCGTCGCAATTTAATTAGTCTTTCTGTCGTTCGTCGGTATAAGACGTGAGGTGCTGTTTTTTTGTTGGTTTTTCTGAACCAACTTGTAGGAGTCAATGATGTTGTTCAACACGTTTCTCCAGCTGCAAAGTCTCTATCAAAGCAAACACATTCGGATGAGGTCGAATCATTTACCGGTGTTTAGAGGGGAGTGCCACGATTCCAGGTGATTATTTGTTCTGGTTCCTTCAATGTTGTCAAATTGCGTCCATATTTCAATGGGAAACCGGGCTACCATGTTGTCAACCCAGGTTGTCGTGACGTAGTCCATGAACTGTTGAGCTGCCGCATCTGGTTGAGTCACTTCGTTCATGGCTTCTAACCAGACATCATCCACTCGATCTGGTAGCAGGAAGGGGGTTGTAACACGTCGTACTACGTGGTTAAATTCCGCATCGTCATTCTATCTTACAGTGAAACCCAAGAGCTGCACATGCCGCCATATTGCTTTAGAGTAAGCAGCCTGTAATACGTGCATTCGGTAAAACTTTCTGGACAGAAGTTATCATTACCGACTCGAATTCAATGCACACTGTTGGTGGATTAAATTAGTGCCCATGTTGTTTGGCCGCAGTCCGAAGAAGATTAAGGAATCTAGTGTATATGTTTCTTCATTTTTGTGTGATAATAAGGCAACGTAAACAGGACGCATGACGTCCATTACTTTGACATGAATGGGAAAAATTTGTCGAAATATGTCAGGTGCTAATTTAAATATACCATCCATGTATACAGAGTTCGCAACACACAAAAAGCGAAGAATTTAGGTGGTATAAAAAATTATGAGTCTATCCTCCGACACAGTTGTTGACGAGTACAACATTTCAATGGTTTGTGTCCATTGACTTACAAGCGCGATTACATCTCTCGAGTGAGGAATGCAAGGAACTCTACGGGCCTGCGCTCTATACGAGCTATGCTTGTGTTTTGCAAAGCTGGGTAGGGGATCAAAGGTCTTCTCATTCGACCGGACGTGGAAGACTGCGGAATAAACCCTCTTCATTAACTGGTTTACGGCTGGTTGACAGCATTTGTTTTGGCTTCGGTTATCGCCACCTTCTCTTGAATTAAACCGGTGTCTGGCGGGTGATTTTGTATTCCTCTAGAGCTGACGACATCTACTTCACGAGACGGCCGTAGCGCTGCATTCTGCCACGCATAGCCAGTATTTAGAATTTTCGACAATATTATCAATTCGTAATAAAAAATGGTCCAAAACTAATAATTGGTCTCCTCTTTTACTAGGTATAAAACGTGCTGTACTGTCATGCTAAAATGATATAATATCGGATGCAATGGTGTACATATTTATATCATAATATTGCGTCTAAATTAATAAATCCATAAATACTATTCCGTAAATACATATTATACTAAACGTAACAATGCATTATGCAAACCACAACAAATTGATATTACGTAATATTTGCTACTAAATACCATATTATGCCAAACGCTATGCAACCCTTTCAAAGTAAAAATGGGTGTGTTGATAATTATATTTAAACAATCTTAGTATTGCATCCATAAAGTTGAATTTTCTAAATGTAAAATCATGTTAAAACTTACAACAATTAATCGAAGCCTTCACATAAAAAAATCAAATTTCACTGTTGGGTGATCGACTTGATCTTGAAAGAGGCTCCTATTTCTTTTCTCCTTTCTACACCATATTTATTACATTTATTTCCACTACTACTATTTTTTTCCTCGTTTGTAATTGAAATATGTTCTATTTGAACAAACTCAAAATAAAACTAATTATTATTACTTTAGAATTTTATAAAATATATTCTTATATCATACTATTCATTCGCCTCTAAATAAGTTTAAAAATTCACAATTCTTCTTCATATTTCAAGAAAAGCATAATTTCAAATATTTTGTGTAAGCATATTTTGTCTCCTTCATTATTGTCAATCTGATTTTTTATCTTAAGACGAATTAAAAAGAACTACCTAAAGAAATACATAGAAGCCATACATTAGAATTTGTGTAAAATTAATGGGCTGAAATATGATATCTATTTCTATATATATATTATAATAAATGATTAGACAAGTGACATTAAAGTGCTCGAGTCTGTGCTGAAAAAAAATTACAGAGTTCTCTCTGTCTCTCTCTCTCTCTGTCTCTTTCTCTCTCCACACATCTTTTTTCACCTCATCGTAAGCTCCTCTCAATATATAATCAATTTCCATTCATGGCAACTCTCTCGATGATACCCACCTCGTTGTCGCGTGATAAGCGATTTGATAAAACGATTCAATGAGAAAGATAGATAAAGAGAAAGTTCAAGATGTTGACTTTTAATTTCATAGTAATAAAGGTGGTGATGGTTGTGGTGGGGTACTATGGAACTGGGAACTGTGAAAGTGGGAGACGATAGGGAAAGAGCGCTGGGAAGAAGGGTCAGTTTAAACCCTTTTCTTGCTAGAGAAAGAGAGACGTGAGATAGATCTGAGGATAAAGAAATCATGAACTAGGCAGGGAGTCCTGTCTCAACATTCTCAGTGCAATGTCTGTCAACCAAGGAAACTTGGAACCAACCCAAATCTTGGATGTAAATATCGTGAAGAGTGGCCGTGTTTACCCAGTATCAATATGAAGACAGTGGCTGTTGACTCAAGAAAGCTACTTTTCAAGACGCAATATGCGCGCGCGGTAGATATAGCTATGGTACACTATAGCTTATGGATATAATAGCCTGTATTTCGGATGCATGCATGCATAGATAATATTTGTTATTTTTCTCATATTCTCATTTATATTTTTTGCTGTATTTTTAAATTAAACTATCAATCGTGTACAAACAATTAAATATGCAATAAATTTAAGAAACAGTACTACACTACCATTTTGAGTCTTAGTAATGTAGAATTTTACAGGTCAGATAAAAACCTGTTATAATTTTTAGCAGAATTATTTCAAAGCATTTATCTTGCAACTATTAATTTGCTATTATTTCAAAATATATATATTAACAGATATATCTATATATATATTATTCTTTTATAAATAAATATGTAGAAAAACTACTTTATTTATTATAACCTAAGGTTTATAACATAATAATATAGAATCGTTTATTTGTATTATGTTTTATAATTATAAAACTCCAGCCTATATTTCTAGTTTAAATAACGTGTTTGAAAATTTCGTATAAAAATCAATTTCTCGAAAAAATTATACGAAAGAGTTTATTTTAAATCAGTACAGCATAATTGTTAAATAGTATAAAACGTTGCAATAATCATTACAGTTAAATAAAAATATAGTATAAAACGTTGAAATAATCAATACAGGGAAATAAAAATAAAGTATAAAACGATTAGATTAATATAAAACGGTTAAATATAATGGAGAGTAAAAAGCGATTTATCACAATGAATGAATTGTGATTCGGAAGAATTAAGGGCATCACGTTTCGCAAAAAAGATAAAATATTCTGATGAGTGCACTAAAAGACTGATTTTTTTCTTTTTTATCTGACATCGATATAGACACAGATGACAAAATCTAAAATAAATAACGCCCTTGAAAAGTGTTATGCTTGTTGCAAAAAAAGAGACGGGACAGAATATTCTAGTGTGTTTATGAGCTCAATCCGATATAGTTTAGAAAGAATATTTAATGAAATTTGCAACAGTAGTATTGATATTGTAAAAGGTATTGAATTTTCACGAAATGGAGAAATTTTTTCAGCAGTCAAAACGAAGCTCAAGAAAGATCGGAAATTGAGTACGAAGCACACTTCTGTTATTAACACGGATGATTTAAATATAGTTAAATGTATGCCATGTGACATGCCAGTAAAACTGCAACTTAAGACATGGTTTTATATACAACTCTACTTTGCTAAACGTGATCTTGAAAATGCAAGAGAAATGACAAGAAATTACTTTCAGATTCGCGAAGTTAAATCAAGTGAAAAACTATATGTAAAACCCAAAAGAGATGAAATAACAAAAAACCATCGTGCCACTGACAGCAGTGAGTCTATCGGCGGAAGAATGTATGCAACAAATGACAATGATTGTCCAGTCAAAATGCTTCAATGCTACATTTCGAAACTAAACCCTAATAACGCCGCTTTCTGGCAACAGTCTAAAGAGAGTTTTTTGGATACTGATGATTCTTGGTATACAAAACAACCAGTTGGTATTAACACCATAGGCAAATTTATAAAACTATTGTGCAAACTTTTACAGTTGTCGGAGACATACACCAATCATGCACCTACAGCAACTCTAATTACTGTTCATGGAAATTATTTTGAAAAATGATATAAATTAATTTCGGGTCATAAATCAAACAATGCTCTTGGCATATATATACAAGAGGGTTTCAGAAAATTGTAAGAAGAAAATGTCGCACGCATTATCAGACTCAATGAAACCAAGATCCTCTGAAAATTGGCAACATTCTTCTTGTTCCTCAAGAAAATTTAACCGCGAGATTGATGATGTTAATTTTGTGGAAAATTCGGACCAACCAATGGGACATAAAAATATGAACTTGGACGACCTCATGAAGGACATTGATTTGGATGATAACAGTTTTAATTGTCTTCCAAAACCGTAACTACCATAAAAATGTAGAGACATTCACATCCATTATCACATCCATAAAAATTAATTTTGATCTAACTTTCCAGTCACCATACTAGATATTCAACTTCGGTACATAAGTTCTCTTTTGTTAAGGTTAATGACAATGTTATTTAATTATATATATTCAATTTTTGTAATATTTGCATCCATATTAATTATATATGGCTGTTTTATTTACACGTGAGATCAATTCTACTTCTGTCGTTTTATAATATGATTATAAACTGGCTTGAATTTTATACGAAATTTAAAATAATGATGGAAAACGAATTTGTAATAACAGGTAATATAAATATAAATTACATATACTTTCAGATTGCACTTACGTAAGATGCTCAAACATAATACAACTTTTTATTTAATATAATATCCTAAAAAAGCTAATGAGCCTCCTTCTTGTTTATAGATAAGCAAAGAACAGAATGACAATAGCCATTATCAACACAAAAAACAACTATACGTCTAAGCCAAAAATGTTTTATTGGGGGTCTTTTTATATGTACAATTGTAATTTATTTCTCTATAGTCATGAAGTATAATAAATGATCCGTATGAAATTAATGAACATATATTTAACGAGTAATTTATATTTCTTGGATTCCTTTCTTTTCTTATTCCCTGTATGACGCAATTAATGATGCAAGTTTTACATTATTCATTATTAAATGTAATATGTGCTTTACAAAATAAATTTTATTTAAATTTAAATTTAAAAAAATTAAATAAAATAGATTTAAAGTAAATTATGAAAATTAATAGTGTCTATTATGAATTATTTTAAAAATATTTTATAATACTAGCAAAAATAGAATATATTATCTAATTCAATAATTAATGTAATCACGTATTTTTATGCTTTATTTTAGTTTATAGTATAATTTAATACATTTTAATATCTAAATTAGTTTATTATGAGATTTTTTTAAGAATAGTAAAATGTAGCTTATTAATTATACTTCAAAATCCTTTGACATATTCACAGGATTGGGAAAAACATTTCGTATTAAATGTGTTATTTAGTATCGAAGCCTCAGAAATGCAAAACAGTTAGTTATATATAGAATGATATTGCTTACTGGCATAACACACATATATGTATATGTATAGATTTGTATATTTAAATAAGCTTATTTTAAGCCCCTTTCAAGTATAGAGCATTGTTGCTTAACATTAAAAATATTAATGTTATAAGAAAAGTAACCGAAAAAATTTGATTTAAGAATGAGGTTCTCTTGAGATTTTGTATTTACCAGCTGCATAAAGGTGTTTGTAGCAAAAAGCATTATTCGTAAAATTTGTATTTCATTATATATTTTCATTATTACTAAATATGCATTAGATAGCAATTAGCTTAACGTATATACTTTCCTAATGAATAAATCAATCAATAACTTACTTTCAAACATGTAAACGTAAATACTCTTTTGACAATGAAACCTGTCGATAAATAAATCATAAATCTACTAACATAATATTAACTTTGGTATCAAATAATGTAGCCTTTGTAATTGTAATATCAAATTTATTTTGATATAGTCTAAACATTTACGTTTTACTATTTTTTCTTAGATTTAGTAAAATACGCCCGGTTGAATGATTGTTTAAATTTTATTATGATAAACTGCTAAAATTCTAATAACAGGAAACAACAATGAGTTTAACTTTATCAATAAAAATTCAATATCAAACAATCAAATTTTTTGTATTTCATTTTATTTAAAACATGAAAAATTATTTTAAAATATGTTTTCGAAACACATTCTACATAATATATAGATTATTACCGATAGTTGCTGTGTGACAAATGTTCAAAAAGAATCCTTCGAGTTAACCAATTTTTGTTCCCCTAGGCTGTATTAATTAAAATTAATGTCGACAATTAACTATTAACAAATTGAATTATATGACAATTTTCTGAGTGCGGATAAGGAAAGTAAATGCTTTTTACTTTGAAAAATTCATTTAATATACTTTTCCGACAAGCAGACGCTGGTTCCCCATAGTCAAGTAAAAGTCAACA
The DNA here is from genome assembly GCA_036023295.1 of Invenusta paracnida. NCBI lineage: Eukaryota > Metazoa > Platyhelminthes > Proseriata > Coelogynoporidae > Invenusta > Invenusta paracnida. Next base: position 23,504 of record JAYRBW010145466.1, on the reverse strand, counting down.
TAACATATTTTCATGTTTCGCCTTAAAATAATTACCTATTTATGTAAATTGATTTTACATTGTTTCCAACGCTTAAACACTGAAGCTGAGTGAATTCATCATTTAATTTTATTACATTTTGTATTCAGTTTTGATTATACATATATAAGAGAGTAATGTAATGCTTGTATAAAAAATATAACGTTCTATGTCTTTATTGGTTTTAAAAATCATTGTTAATTTATTCTATTTTATTTGTTTCCGGTATTCCCTATAGATATATATATATATATATATACTTTAAATAAACTTTGAATAATAATAATAAATAAAATATACTTCGAATTTTATATTTAATCTATATATATTGTATTCCCATAATACATTTTCAATGTGCATTTAAATATTTATTTGAATTACTAATATTATTTTAAATTCTTAGACATAATCAATACTAGTCATTGAACAATATATTATCCTTAAAAATGCTTTTTATGTACGAACTTAACACAGAAGCTATAAGTAACTATCGCACAATACGTTACAATTAGTTTAATTGAAATAAAAAATACCTTTGATCTTGTAGATTTTATCAGCATCATTTTAATGATTTCTTTATAATCATTTTATATGATTTCTCTATAAATCATAATATTTTCTGTCAAAACAAATCATTAAAAAAAATAATAACTTAAACAACAACTTAATTTTTACCACAAAATATACATTTTTAAATTGAGATTAAAATTTAAGATAAATAATAATATTTGCATTATTGGTCTAAAATTGTGTCAATAAATATTAGAATATTAAGTACTTAATGCGTAATTAAATTGTATGAGTTTTATGTATATGTCATCATTTAAAATTATTATTATTATCATTATTAAGGAAATTTATTTTACAGTATTTTTGGCAAGAATTATATATTTTCGAACTATATTTGACAAAATATATATATAATTGACTGTTTGTAAATAACTAAAGTTAAATTAAACTTATAAAATCAATAATAGTGACGATTAAATTACGGTAACTTATTTTTCTATTCTGTTTAATGCAAAGATCTTGTTCTGCATAAAAAATCGTCAGACGATTGTTTACACAAATATACAGTGTTTTAAATTTGGTCTTATAAGTTATATATTATAATGATCGCTACAAAAAAACAAATGAATAACGGAAAAATTGTCGATCAACCACTGACTCAGAAATACGTAAAATGTGGATGTATTTAATTAGCCGACTTCTATCGAAATATAACTTGAATTTGATCTGTAACCAGTCGGGACGGATTGCCAAATCAAGGATTTGACTTTTGAACGAGCTCTTCTACTATAGAAGGAAGCCAAGAAAGAATCAAGGAAGGAGTTAGTTTCAATTTGACTGGAGTATGCCGTCCCCCCCCCCTACTCTCCCTCCCTCCCCCTTAGAAAAGAGTGAGAGAATAGAAGCATTTAAATGGGATTTTAGTTGGAATTTGTAACCAGAATTCTACGTAATATGGGGATGTTGCACGCATGCCCTGGAATTGAAGGAGGCTACCGTTAGTTTAACTAGTAGTGTGATAATTGGCAAGAAAATGGCCAAACTTTGAGGAGTGCCAGTGGAGTTAAGATGAGAAAAGACTAGAGAAGCCATACTTTATACGATTCCTGTTAATTTACTAAGACAATTAGTTTTATTAGAGTAATGGAATTATAAACAGAATTGAAAACATAAGCTGTAGTATATATTTTATTTACTTTGATTAAAAATGATTTTTTTTTACATTTACAAATTATTCCAATCCTTTATTAATTAATACCTATATATACGTTTATTTAAAATTCTCATACTAAGATAATGAAAATAATTTGAAATGTATACATATATGTATAAGTCAAATGAGAAGTTTGCTGATATTATCTATAGCCAGAAGGGCAGCACAACATAATTCAAGAATCATTATATATTATAGAAAAAGACCTCAAAGTTAAAGCCACTTTTAGCCGAAATGTAAGCATAAAATTTCTTGAGTGCTTTGTATATTATTTTGTCCTATTTAGGGTTTAGTATCCTTTCTGAAGTGAAAGTTATATTGTATAGGATTCTGATCAACATTCGCTGGATATTAAATTAATCGGGGGTAGAATTCCTTATTGTAAGGAAAGTCATGTTGCCTGAATCGAAATTAATTATGCTTGCTTCAACACCCATCCGGAAATCTCGGCGATTAATTATATGCGTCTTGATTTCTCAATAAATATCCCTTTATTTTGGGAAGTATTGATCAATTTTTAACAGAATCAAGTTCCATGATCCTATAAGTTAAGTTGTGCAGAACTCAAGTTGAATATTTAACCTAATCGATCGTTCAGCACGTATCAATTAATTATACCATTTCATTAATTTATTTTATTTTATTTTGGAAAAGATTAATTTAACTGATAAAAGTTTCAATCCTTGTATGATGTACAAGCTTTTAAAATAATATAAACGTCCATACATTTATGCTTATATTGATGAAGAGATAAAAATGTTCCATATATTTCAAATTTTCATTTCAAAGTATACTGTTAGTTTTTATCATAGAAATAGTAATTGTTTTATCATTGTCTTTAATAGTTAGTTATCCAATCTCTATATTTTCTATATTAATAAAAAATAACATTTTGTAATAATAAATAATAAAATAATGAAATTTTTTTAATTTTATAAGATAAAAACGGGGGTTATTTATATTTATATAATAAGTAATGTACTTAATGACATCGATCATATTGTTAATATTAATTACTTAGGTATTTGCCATATACCGTGAAATCAAATAAATGGTCAGAAACTAAACTTTAATAAATTTAAATAAGATGAACCGATTTCTTATACTAATCAAGTGTATATCCTAAATTTTGCGTAACATATTCAATATTAAAAAAATCGATGGTATGATAAATGTTAATAGAACCATTACTATGAAAATGTGTTTTAAAATTCTACTTCAATTATCATATTTACTAAATATCAAATTGCAAGTAATCTTTTCCAAAAATCGGAAGCAAATCATGCTGTATTTTCTTAGACATATGATATACATATATAACTACTGACTTGTTTAGTAATCTATCAATCACGCAAAGAAATATATTATCATACGTGGTAGTAATAACTGCAGAAATGGCCTTATGCTTAGTCATGAATATAAAGCTCAAATCAAACAAAATTCGAATCCATGGTGATTTAAAAAAATTAATCATGAAGGTTAAAGCACTTTGACTGTTTAAAAAAATATATTCAATTTATTTTGATTTATTTTTAAATTCAATTGAACAGAAGCTTCGTAATACAGGGTTTATCTCAAATTTGATTGACTTCAAACGTGCAATCGCAACCTTTTTATTTTTATACTTCACATACTTGTGTGTACACAATCGTTTTGAAGACAGATTTTTATAGTTTCTTTTGTAATTAAAACGTCCATGAATGAATCTTGGTCTTATAGCCGTGATTTTTTCAATTTCTTTAAAATTGTAATCAAGTCAGTCTGCTTATTAATTTAAATTCTTTTAGTCCCATAACTAAATATAGTTATAATAAATATACTTTTTATTGTATGTGCACATTTTTGTGGCAAATTATGCTTAGCTTGAAGTGCAAACGATTTTTTTTACAAAAATCACTATTATTTTATCATATGTAGAATTCTATCTAAAGAATTTTAAAAATTCACAATTTTTAATATTGACCATTATTATGAAATGTTTAACAATTTCATTACAATAAATAAATTATCGTATGTAGGCAGTATAACAAACATAAACATAAAACAAAATGGAAGTTATCGATAATGTCGTTGATTTCAATAAATGATGGTTCTAGAAATAATCAACATACCTGCTAATATAACATTGTTCAATATTACACTAAGCATACTAACGATTCACCATTCTGCCAAAATGCCCTCAAGAAAAAAACGCATATACTATTATACTACAATATTTTTGCACTCATAAAAATATACACAAATCCATTCTAATAGGATAAAAGGCCACAGAGTGTATTATATATGGATTGGCGCCATTATTCCAACTGATGGTCGTTAACACAACACTTTTCTGCTAGTTGTTATTAAAAGCTCATACCCCTCCTTACTTCCCACTACTTGTCACCTTGTACAATGAGCAATAATTGTTATAAGAACCACTCTGAAACGGCAGAAAAATAAAGTGCTTCTTCGCGCTGATCATGTTCAATCTTAACTTGATCAATCTCTAAGCTCCGCTGTCTCCTCCTTTTCAAGCCCCCTACCCTCAAAATCTCAACATGAGTGCTTAATGTTGTCCTATAGAGATGAGAGCGACAGTATTCCACCCAAAATGTTTTGTCAGTTGATATGATTATTGATCGTAATACTTTATACTTAAAAATCGAAAAAAATAATTCTAAAATAGTGTTATTATTTTCTTATATCAGCATATATCTATATAAAATTGATTAGATATTTTTAATTCAGAAATAGAACCCGAAAAATAATGGTGTATTGTTCTACACAACATTATATTACTTTTATCTAATCAAAATGTTATACGCATAAAATTGAGATCCGAATAAATACATTGTCACTTATAACAACTTCGATAACATAAAAAGTTATATTTGGTGTTAATGATAGATCGGCGCATATAAAATATTAATGTGATTTATATGTGATCAAAAACAAACATGTGATTTGTATGGTTAAAGAAAATTGTTATCCTCAGAAGTATAAAATATACCTTGAGGCATGAGCTCGATTAAAACTATCCGAATAGACATAATAATGATATATATTAAACGTGGCAGACGAATCTCTTTTGACTTATATTTTGCTTTCAATTTATAGATTATCAATATATATGTATTGACTTATATATATGTATATATATTTATATGAGTAAATTGTTAACGAAATAATCTATAAGATATGGAGATATAAGATTTCAGTCCATATTGATGTAAATTCTCATGACAATTAAATATTTTGTGTAAGTTTATATGTTCGAAATTATTATTCAATTTTAATTGTACTAAACTAAATAATACATAACTAAGCACGAAGATGTGAGTATATTGATTTTCATAAAAGTAAGCAAAATCATCATTTATTTTTATGCGTGTTTGTCAATACTTAGGTACTTTTGTTCCAAAATTCGTTTGATATACCATCTTTTTACTCAACCATTTAAGCTTTAAATGAATATTTGTCATGTATAATTAATTATTTCAAAACTATATCAGTGTGAATACTTATATTTGCATATATTTTTATAAAATGTATTATGAATTTTCATATTTACTGAATAGTTAAAATGAGAATAAATAAATATTATTTAATTAATATATATGTTTTCCAAATCAATAATAGCCGTTCATGCAACAAACTCTGTTTTACTGCAATCAGATTCGATTTATAGCAATCAAATATGAAATTAAGGTAATAAAATTATGTGTTATGGCATTCAGATACAACATTATTCAAATGTGAGTTTAAAGGGACCAGGGGGTGTTCGATCATTCTGATTTGTGTATAATTCAATTAAATACGATTTATATTAAACAAATTAATATTCAAAATTATTGCAGATAAATAATCATGATATTAGCATATATGTACATAATATGTACTGTACATGTATAAATATATTTGTTAGTATATTTTGTTGTTATAACTCATTTTAAAATATACAACTGACATTTTTATTGACGAATATCGAATATTTATTTAATGAATATTATGTACTCATAATGACTCACTAATAATATCTACTTATAACTTAAATATAAATACGATTCAAATAATACATAATAAGCTCTCTCGAAAAAAAATTATAAATTTAAAGTCGATTTAAATAGAAAATCGTATACTTAGTATAGAATGACACACATCATATTTTTATTGTGAACCACCATGCTGTATTTATTTATTAGAGTATAAGTAATTAAATATTACTTTATTTATACTTCACTAATTTCAAATAAATTGACTTTTATAATGTATAATTTATTTATAAATGACTGATGAATATATCATATAAATGGTTAATATAATGTAACACATTCCTACCTATACCTCCATTTTCTGATATTAAATAGGAAGGTTATTATACCACAGTCCATATTTGTATGCCATAATACCGCACTTAATTGTCAAAGAATCCATATTTAATTGTTCTAAAATTATATTTAATTACAGTATCACCACATTTGATTTGCTTTTGTGTCGAAATGCAATCAGAAAAACCTATATAGTTTAGAACTAATTTATTATTATTAAATTACCTTATTACGTTAACCGTGAAATCATACAAAAATAAAGTTTTAGTTTTATATTTAATACAAGTATATATGTCGCTTTTTATTTAAATACTCCATAAAAACAAAAGATTAATGTATAAAAAATGCCCTTAGAAATTCATCTAAATGAATAGAATATTTCTATCAAAAACGTTTTGACCGAATGGTATAGTAGTAAAATTAAAAGTTGGATAAACAAATAAGTTGGAAAAAGTATCGTATGTATCAAAATGACAATATAAAAATATTTATTTCATTTAACAAAATAATTCTTTAAATACCTTATATCAAATCTATCCGCATAAAGTCTCAAACTAATAATCTGTTTTTAATTAAGCAAATATGTATTAAAAAAAACTGGACACTTTTAATATATATTATAACATTATTTTACTTATAATTATTAATAAAGGTTTGATGTTTTACTGAATAAAAATATGCTAATAATGACGTACAATTATTAGAAGTATGATAATCCATTGCTATTTATTACACTAATATTTTGAAGGTTTTGTAATTCGACATTATATCTAGATAATGATTTCTTACTTAAATGTACTTTCACTTTAATATAATTTTTCTGAATATACCTAGCATGATTATACACATGACTTTTGATTAAAATGGGGCTAATTCTTTAAGACTCAAATACCTTAAAACCCTTTTTTTATATAAATTAATATTTTAGAGTTTTCATAATAAAAATATAAAAAAAATAAAAGTAGTAATATTCATATAAATATTCTTAAAGTTTTACGAAATCGATCAGTTGAACACTATATCTGATTATATTATGAAAAGTCGTAAGCTAATATATCATAAATTTATAATCTTTTCATTATTATTGTTTCATAACTTTCAATGAAGATTATGCCGTATACGTATCAACGATTATATATTTATATATATATGAAATACGTCTATATCCGATTTATTTAGTTGGTTTATACCGTGAAGAAAAACCGGGGAATCATTAATTAAGGCATTGTGGGTAACTACCGTATATACTGAAACAATTACAGTTACTGTTATTACACAGTGGGATGTGAGAGGATGATAATATTTTACACGATAAAATGCTTTATGATTTAGCTCCTGGTTGATTGTACATAGATTCTACGAACGGCCATTACACAGTTATAGTAGGTAGGCCTCATAAATAATTGATAAGATCTTGCTGGCTTACCTAAAAATATTATACGATTATATGTGAATATGTGAATTATGTGTACTTTGCATTTATGTACGTGCGGAGGTGGAGCTGGTAATGCTTTATCTCTTGGAATGATTAAGTATTTGTTTTTAAGATAATTTAATTATAAACATATATAATAGCATATTTGGTTCAAATGACTAAATCTAATCAATAAAAGATCTATTGATTTTCCGCAATATATAATTGTTGTAATTAATTGTAATACAATATAATATATTACAATGTAATATAATATAATATGTTATATTATACAATATTATACATAAATTGTATTTCAGTATATTTCAGTAGATATTTTAGTATTTCAAAAACAATTTGTTCTGTTTGCTGAAATAAAGTGTTTTTATGAACAATGGCATTAGAGACAACATTTTACAAAATTTGTACAAAACGTTTAATATTTCAATTTTCATTTCGGAATTCTTATATACTTAGTAAACTACAAGACCCTTCAAATGGTAAAATCAATCAAGAATATCAGCAGCACAGAATAATGAGATAAACTTTGAGATTCTTAGTTGATGTATACACACGTACCGTATCTACTAACATAATAAAACATCTGTGAGAGGAAAATAATATTCCATTTTAAATCAAATATTTAATATACTCTTAAGGAGATATGACGCTTATATTTCAGATTTGGTTATTGAAATTATAAGATATATATGAATTTACGCTACAGCATAGATTGAAAAAACTATCAAATATATTTATATTTGAAGTTTATTACGTGTTAACATAGTTAAAAAAATGGTGCGATTTCAAGCAATAAGTTGATGCAAAATAATGATAATAAATTATCTAGATGAGAAAATGGTTTAAATATGCCCGAAAAATATGCGTTTTTGATATGTTTTTGGATATGATTTTTGATATATGTTTTCATACAAATTATGTTCATATTATTACAAAATATCGATTAATAAGCTACATAACATTATTTAATAGCTAACAAATCGATAGTTTAGGGTAGATAGCCACCCTGATTTGCGATCACAGCTCGACAGTCTTCAATCATTGATGCGAATGCTGTGCCAAGAGAATTTAGATATTCCTCTAAAAAGTTCCTGATTTCATTTGCGTTAGCAAATGTGACAGACCGACGTCTAGTTTTCCTATTCATGAACACATAGCGATAATATAGATTTAGATCGTGTGAATAGGGGACTTGGCGAACTTGAGTGACTATATAAGCTAAGAAATAAAAACATATATTAATAGCAGTAAATTCCGTGTATGATATAAGGCAAATAGGTACAAGAGCCTTAAAATGCTTATATTGTTTGATTGGTCAATTTTAATTATTATAGGGGGTCTGAGAGGTCCCTATCCTATTTGCCCTATAAAACTTACATAAGTATGTATATCGTAACAAAATTTGTACATAATGTAGAAAATAATAACTATAAAGCAATAGATATTTATATAGTTATAGATTTGCTAGTTTTCTAAGCCAATCAAAATCTTCAGTTACTGTAATCAGCATTTTCTTTCTTCAATTTTAGATTTTATTGATTTCTTATATTTTATATCATTATTCATTATTGCGATTCGTATTTTGTGGTTATTATTTTATGATTATGGATGATATTGTTTCTGAAAGTGATAATGATAGTGAGTGGTCAATCGGTGATGAAGAAGACGACGTGGAAGATGATGACATTCTTGAAGAGATTCATAGTGATATTAGTGTGATAATTATGACATTGAGAATGCTGTAAATACCGCTCCTGGTGGAACACAGTGGACACTAAATCAACTCATTGTAAGAAGACAATCTCGAAGAAGTGTTAGAAATATACGTAGAGATCCTTCGGGTCCTAAATCGAATGCAGCTCAAGCAGCAAATGATCCATTATCTGCATATAAAAACTGTTCATTATATAAAGAGTGTGTTGAATAAATTTTGCAATGTACACTAATCAAAAGGAGACGTTTCTCCGCAATAACCCAAATCATCTCACTGATAACGTAATTATTAATATTACTGACATTTATGGCTATATGAGATATTGTTGCTGTACAGTATGCAGTGAACATTCGCAAATAGTTCGAACATGTAATTTGTGTCAATAAACTTTGGATAATAAACTCTGTTTGAATAAATTCTGTTTTCGAAACATACCATACTTTTTATATCTAACATTTTATGTCCCTTTTGGGCATACTACATATATTCTTAACTATACTCCAATAGATAACACTTATAAACAAAACCATAAAATATCTAATCGATCGCTTTAATATTTTATGATTAATTTCAAAAAGAAATACGAAGGGGTCTGACCCTCCTGACCAGAGTGCGCGTGTTGCAATATGTTTCGCAATCTTTGTCAAATACAATATTTGACTTCTTCTTATTTATTAAATAATTTCATGTAAAACGCTATTTAGATTAAATTTTACCTTGAATGAAGAAATACTTCCAAATAACTAAATATGATTTACAGTTGACGGAGAAATATAAATAATGAAAATGCAACAAACTGTTTGTTTGAATCAAAGAGTTTAAGTTTTATACAAATTATAAATATATATATAACTTCTTTGGTACGATTACGTTCTAAATAAAAGAAAGTTAAACAATAAAGTAGAATTAAGGTATGCTTAATAATAAACTAAAGTTCAAATAATGCAGATAAATACCAAAATTTCTATTTTGATACAAATCGGGTACAACAGTCAAAGAGTCAATTTGACATAACTAATTTAAAAAAAGATTTATTCGTGTATGCAATGTCCATACAACAAAGCAATATACATATATTAATTGATATATATTACCGTTAATAAGTTTCATTTATTACTAACAGGGTATGTGTTGTATATGTTTTTATTGTAGAAAGCTAATTTACTCTCTCCCCCAACGCCTTGTCTCAGAACCGTGTGTGCATCATGATTCAAATTTCAATCATACATTGAACAAATAGATACCTAGAAACGAGAATTTATAACAAGCAGGTTTATTCACAATTTATATTAGAGCTAGTTTGTGTTGTCTGTACTTAGGGTCCATCACGTATATGCAGGCACAATAGACAACGGCTCATTGCAAATTTCTAGCATAAAAAAAGGAGAGGTGTTGGGGAAATTTTTGATTAAAACCTGTTTTCCAGTCCAGTCAATCAAATCGAGGGGACGAAAATCTCTCGAAGATACAAATATGCCAGGCTGTTGGAACAGGGGTACGCCGAGACGGGGAGAGTTCAACAACATCCATCTTGACCAGATTTTCAAGTCGTTGTCGAGTTGAGGCGTTTGCTCTATTTTGCTCTACCCTTGCCTTCCCGTTCCTTTCCATCTCGTCCCTTCTTTCCTTATCTTTTAGTTGTAAGCTAGTGCATATATAATCTGTCTATCTGCTCAATCAAACATACAATAAATAAATATACGTGTAGTCTTCTTACCAGTCGAAGAGTGTGATTGATGCGTATACAAGTATAAGTATAAGAATTAGGTTGCTGATTAAATTATATTTCAGTCAGTCGAAGTTCGAAGTAATGTTAGGAAAGGAATATAAGTAAATAAAAAGTGACCAACAATAGCTTTTAGAAATTGAAACAAAACGTTGTAGTCGCCAGGCACAACATTCACACCTTCCAAGAAAATTTAATTAAGGAAAATTTAAAAGAGAGTACCGAGCTGAATAAACCTTATAATATGTATTTACATAGAACAAAATTGCCAATGGCGTGAAAGGTGATGGAAGGGAGAGAAATGAAGCATATCTAACTAAACACGAGAGTTGTAGTGTCCCCGGCTAATATAGTCTAAAGAAATTAGTCCGATCAAAAATGTCAATAATTCTCAGCTTTGTGAAAATTAGGTTACAGAAAAGAAATATGTCCCACTGCAGGGTCAAAGGTGTTACCACATACCCCGTCACCCATGGGAACAGTATAGGCGGCAATTCAAAGTTTTTTTATAGTAAAAAACTATCTTTAATTTTTTTCGAAGTGGATAATGTGATTCTGTGAATTTCAAATTTGCATTGACCCTTGTATCATATGCTTATTTTTTCGCAAGGCGTATGTATTATAATTAGATGGGACTTCATGGTGTTAAGCATTTTCCAGGCTCTATCCATCGAAATGAGATATTTTATTATTATTCAACCTTTGTGTAAATATTAAGCTACGATTCAGTTTTAAACTAATTTACTCTATGTTGTAAAAGATTTTGAAATTGAACATTTAAGTTTATTCTTTATTTTTTTGATAAAACACTTTGATTTATATAATTTTATAATGCTTGTATTGAGTGGAAGAAATATATTAAATTGATTTTTATATTCTGTATAATTTTTATTTCATGTTGTTATTTGAATAAAGTAATATTATAAATATCTTATAAATGTTTCTATATTTATTTTGTCATTAATATATTTCCACATCTCTGGACTGAAAAATATATCACTTTACGAGTGTTTAAATCACTTTAAAAGTATTATTTATTAAAAAAATTAAAAAATGCTATCATCATACAAATAATAAATCTATAAGAAAAAAAATAGTCAAATTTATATAAAATTAATTATATAATACTATTTTAAAACATATATCATTTGTACGAGTATTTCATATCCCTTAAGCCATATCAAAATTATAATATTAACTTCTACACAGAAAAAGCGTGTACATAAGATACTTCCCTGCTTGTGGATAAAGCAACTTTACATAGTAAAAAATACAATATATCTAAAATACAAATGCAATTATTTATACTTGCCTATCTACAAACGATGGAATATTTATATTTTTCATTTTAATTATTAGTAGCACCGTGGGATGGTCGTTGAAAGGCAATTAAATATGTCTTCCAGCAATATTATTTTGTATTTTATTTTTTGAAATATATTACTGTATATTCGTAAGTAATTATAATGAGACAGTTTTAAAAAATCTAGCCTACAAAGTTGGCTAGAGTTGAACAAAATTTATTAATAGTTCAACTTAATCTATTGTTGTAAAATATTAGGTTTTAACAAACGAAAAAGTTAAAAATGTGATGAAATGAAGAATACTTTAGTAATAAATTAGAAAAAAGCTATTGACAATATTTAAGTTAACTTTTTAATATTACTATTTTGAAATATACATGGAACTATAAATTTTAAAATCAAGAGAAATAAATAAGAGGGCGTGCCGTGACTTAATTATGAACGGAATTTATTGCATTTAATTAAAACAGCATTATAATATTTCTAACTTTTGCATTGCTGTGGAAATTGGTTTATATTTATTTGTCTTAACTATGTAATATCATTACTGAAATAAAGGCAGGTTTATATTCGTGAGTGCATACTTTTGCAAATTAGTTTTCAAGTCTAATAAGTATAAATTTAAGAAAGATATAAATTCTCAAACATTATTTACATTTTGATCATATACAGATCACATATATATATAGCCGGTATGTATGTGTTTGTGTCTATATTTAAAAAATGTAAACATGACAAATGACTATAAATTACCTATACAATATCTAATAAAAATTATTAATTAGCATATGACGTAAAGTCAAAATTTAACTTAATCTCATCAAATATAAAGATATATTCATACTTTCCTGATATTTCTCTTAAATGTTAAATGTGTAAGGAAATAATCACTTTTTAATTTAAACAGTTGATAAAAAAATAAAAATAGCAATCTTTGAAATGATATATTCTACGTTAAATAAAATGTTTAATTTAAATATCCAATAAATGTATTTAATCTATCCAATACATTTAATATTCAATGCAATTATAACATTTCACTAAGACAAAATTTCATAACTATTCATGTTTTGTTTTGAACGTTTGAACCTCTTCAACTGACTCATTTTGTTAAATACCTACATGTAAAATATTTTAATTAATTAATATATATTGAAACAAATGTTTACCACTTTTAATGTTACATACCAATAAAGCGCAAGCAAAAATGCAGAATGCTATAAAAAGATAATTTTTCCTTTTCATAGAATGCACCCCTAGCATGAGGTGTACGTAAACAAAGTTAAGCACAAACGAAAATTCGTAAGTGTATCAAAGTATAAGTATCGAATTAGAGATACCTACTTTACTATAAGAGATACCAACTGTTTTCCGTTACTGAAATTTAGTAACATAACTTATTTATAAAATGCCCAATTAAATTAAGAAACACGGGTAAATTATTACATTTTATGTTGTATATACGATATTTATTTAAAGTGGATTGCGCATTGAAATTAAATTACTAATTTATTAACTCTCCAACAAAGGCAACCACTTTAAATAATTAAGTATAGTACGCATTAGAAAAAGAATGAATGCGCCAATGCACAAAAGAATACCATACTAAAAAATCAATAAAAATATTACAATAGATATTTGCCGAATAGAAAACTATGAAATGAATAATTTAATAGAATTAACTAGATAGTAATAGATATTTTCTAATTTTTAATTTATAAAAATATGTGTAAAATAAAATTTACGCATATAAAGAGTGCATTAAACGTATTACATTTTTAATACATTACAATAGGAATGCGGAAAATTATATTTTTGTCAATTAAACTACGGCTTCTATGTAACTGTATATTCTATATTGCAGATACTTCAATTTAGTGGGTCAGGGTCTTTCTTTCCCCCTAAAGAAAGTTGGAAATGATAAAACCAAAAACTACACATATTTACAGTGCAGCTTTTTTTATAAAGATGGAAAGTTAGAAAGTTGGAAAATAACGCAATTCATCAATGAAAATATTTTATTTTTTTATTTGACCATTTATTTCAAAAACGAATAAATCCAAAAATTATTATTTCACAAGTCTTTGAATTTTGATATCTATCCTATTTTCATTCCACTTTTATTAAAATAAAATACCAATGACTTCTGCGGAGCAGTAAGTACTTTTTAATAAATTTCGAGTATTATATATTCTTGAGAAATACATTCCTTTATATAATTGTCATAAAATTATGTCATAAAAATCTAACATAATATAAAAAATATTATTGTAATAAATTGTGACAATTTTCTATATTTTACCGGGATCCAAAATGCATAAAATTCTTATCGTGATTTTTAAGCAATCCATTTGAATTTATTATATTTTTTAATAAATAAATTTTATTAAATTTCAAATGGATTTTTATTTCAATTAATAGGTGGTGTCTTGTGTGACATATATGTGAAATACAGAGAAGCAAGCATTATATTGAAAGTGTATATCGATTAGAATGTTAAAAAGTAACTATAAAGGAACATTTATTTACAGAATATACATAATAATAAAGAATGGTATTGTACCGGATATACAAATAATTAGACAGCTATAATATAGCTTCATATATTTCAATTAATTGCATTAGTGAATCGAATCGGTAATACAAAGTGTTATTTATTATACAATGCACTTATGTATGACTACATAAGTGTCAATGTACATGCTATATTTATTTTGTCCATGGCATATATTACAATAAAAAGTTTGGGCAAAGGATGTGATGCATCGGCTATGGAACTGACAGCGATGTCTAAATAGTTAGAAAAATGGTATGTTTGCATGTTCTGAAGAATACAGGAGATAGAATATATCTTAATTTTGTTGGTACTTTTTTATCTGATACAGTTAAAAATATAATCGTTTATACGCATATATACATAAATCATTGAACCTTAAATATATATTATTTTCATCACACAAATACCATTTTATAAGTTTCAATTGCAACATCTGATTGATTTAAATGTAGTGTATGTATACGTGTGGTTTAATCCGCTTGTTTGTCATAGATTTTACCATAGACTAATAATTAATAAGACCCGTCACTCAAGATAATACATTACATAAGTGAAATTGTTTGTGTCAATGCACTCATTTTAACGGAGATAGATAAATTGTTGCCCGACACTTTCACATGATTAAATTAAGTAAATTGTGTGCTGCATATGGCTGTTAAAATAGAAAAATGCACCCAAATTAAATATATATACTACTGATAGTAAGGTATCAAGCATAAGTAGTATTAAACTATTTTATATGAATTACATAACTTTTATAAAAACGTTTAATGTAAACTTTGTGAATTTTTAAGATGCAATAATGAATAAAACGCTCAATCATCAAAATTAACAGTAACAACTCTTGCCACTCTTACTCTATGGAGTTTGCATCCGATAAGTATAGGAGTCACCTATTTCCAAAATCTAAACAGACTATATATTTATAGAAAAGTTTGGTCAATTTAGAGTGCCGCATATAATCAATATATTTCCATGCTTTACAGTTGACATTAGTAGACAATCAATATAAGTATATTGATTCGTAGCAACATTTTAAATGATAATATCCATATTTACAATGATATTGATTACATAAAGAAATTTAATGCTCGTTTGGTATATAAAGCAATATAATAGCGACGTTCATAATTTCCAATCAGACTTTACCAAGATTTTAAATCTAGAATTATTTCAATTATTTTTTAAACGTTATTTTTTAATAGTTTGTCTTAGATATTTCTCGTGACAATAAATTATCTCAGCATAGACCAACATAATTTCCTTTATTTATGAAACCCAAATTCTATTTTTGTAAATATAATTTTTGTTTAGAAATATTTGCTATCAAATAATTTGGTTGATTTTATGGTAAATATATTACTTCCCACTAAAAAAATTCATTTCATTTTCTTTTACCTATACTGCAACAATATGCTTTAAATTATTATATTATTACATTGGTAGTATAATCAGCATAAAATACGTATAAAGTACCTATTGATAAAGTATAAGTACATTGATCACAATATTATCTATTATATGACATTCCATTCAGGTCTATACATATACATATATATATAAGTTTATGTGAAAGCCACTTATTCGTTATAAATTGTAGAGGCATTTATTATTCATGGATAAAGCACAATGTTACATGATAGAAAGTCTCAAATTCTATGTGAACTTTATGTTTTAGAGAATTTGTGGTGTTTCGGATTCTTACTTAGTGCATACAGTAGGTTTCTTTTTTTATTACATAAACGATTGGTTGTTCAGCTGATTACACTATACAAGCACTCAAGAATTTTTAAATCAGATAAATAAATGCATAATGAATTATTTAGGATCTTACTTTTTATTTTGTATCAATACTACAGTTTAGTAATTTTTATTAAGCAGTAGAAAATTATTCATATCTGGACATATCTATAGGCGCATAAAAGAATAATATTATTAATTATATAAATTATGCATGAACTAAGAGAGGGTATAGGTATAGTACCTATCATCCAAATTCTCCTACTTGTAATGAACTACAAACGTTTTGTAATAATGAATAGGTTAATCAATTCATATTTATTTTATATTTATTGATACAAACAGGGCTTAGTTGTCATCAATTTAATGGATCTATCGAATATTAATTATTCATAAAACGATGTTTCACTCCAATAGAAAAACGAATGTTCCTAATTTTTGCAATCTACTCTAAAAATTATTAATTGAACAAAATATAGTTCATTTTTAAAATGTTGAACATTAATTTTATATCAGCGTTTGTGGATCTCGTAGGTACACCATTATAAATGCTTATTTTGCAACGACATTTATATATTAACTAAATATCTATCTGTTTTATCTAAACTATTTGATATTTTGTTATTAAATATCTACTAAAATAGAGTATACAAATAACGAATAAATCGTAGTAAAATTTACAAGTTTTTGTGTGAGCTATACATTTAAAGCAATGCAATTTAAATTTGTTATTCATTCTAATAAAATGCTGTTAATACAAATAGTATGTTTTTCGAAATTAGTTTTTTATTTATAATACAAAAATTGATACTATGGTAGAATTCAATTATAGTACTCTTAAATATTGAATAATACAGTTATCTACCAGATTTTAAATTTAAGAAATCTCAATTGAAACGTATTATCGCAGAGATTTTATTAGTTTTGTATCCCTTTTTCATAGAAATTGATATGATACATCCCTAAATTGTCCTATTAGACAGTCAATAAAAATATAGACTAATTACCTATAATAACGATTACATAGAAATAGTAAAATCCGATAAAATGTTGACGCCCTATATATATATACTTTCCGATTAAATTATCTTATATTGCAGATCTATCTGATTATATTTTAATGGCTAGTTTAGTAGCCTATACATAAGAGAGAGTACAGTAATAAAATGTTTTCAGCATTCTAATTTCAACTTATAAAGAAAACAATTTCATAATTACCTGTTTACTGTAATCAATGGTAATTAATTAAAAGAGATTTGGTTCAACAATAAATGAAATCAAACAATAAAATAGTTTAATATACGTGTAAGTGAACAATTTTCAACTTAACGTTTGCTATATATTAGTCATATCAAAAATCCTTTCAGGATAGAATATAAAATATTTTCGTAGCTTAAAAACATAAATATTTACTAATTTCATGTTCTTTTCGATTATTCTATAATAATCTCTAACAACGAATTTTTGCTGTAAGCATATTATAACTTGCATTCTTTATTTAAAAATTATTTTATTATATAATTTATATGTATTTATTTAATTGTTTGTTTGTTTGTTTGTTTGTTTGTTTGTTTGTTTGTTTGTTTGTTTGTTTGTTTGTTTGTTTGTTTGTTTGTTATTCTTTAACGTTTGAATTATACAAAAAATGTACATTAGCATCCGTTACTGAGTTCTGTTTTTGTAACGTTTCAAGATAAAAATGTTTAAAATGTCATATTAGTATTTAATTTGTCTTAATAATAACAAATAGGTATTTAATACAAAATATTACTAATATTTTCATATCATGAATACCTAAATAATATAATGCATTTCTTCTTTAAATTATAAATAAATATTGCATAGGTCAAAATTGAAGTTTACATAAAGTAATACTACAGTGAATAAATTGACGAAAATACTCAAATTTATTTATTTGATCTGGAAGTTATAATATAATATATATTCTGTTATAAGATTCTAAAATGCATCCAAAATAAGTAACAGATTTTGCTTCTCATCATCAGCTATAAGTTCCATGCAATCTGTATCCAATCTCCTTAATATGACCGCTTATCTGTCTCTATAATGGCAGATTTTGAACTCAAGATAACTACACACGAATCTCTATAGATACCATTGTCCTTGTATGCATTAGATCCCAAGCAGGTCTACTATATAGATATCCATGGAGAACCTAAACCACTACAACGCTGATTCTTCGACAAGTGATTCGGGATATCGTGTTTAGAGGCAGCTCCAGAGGCTTTGTATCTATAGTTGAAGAACTGGACGCAAGATTAATGTTGTGATCGCGATCGTAATAACACCACTCTGTGTGAATGGAACGTAGGTATACATATATCTCTCACAATGCAACTAGTCGTAGATTTTTGCTCATAAAGAGCTATAGCTCGGGAAAGGGGTAGAGAAGACGAAACGGAATTTGAAGGATAAATATTGGTGTCTTTTTCGCTGATTCAGACAACCTCATACTCATTCCCAATCGCACCAAGAGTAGTGAAGGAAAAGAATTATTTCATTTTTATATAACTATAATATGGCGTTACACAATTTTGTCAAAAGCTGGAAGATCCGGGATATTTCTTGGAAAGAAACCATCCACAGATGATTACTTCAACTGCCTCTTCCTTCACTCTCCCTATATAGGACTGACGAGCATCTGTATTGTATATTGACTGTATCGGTTATTATAATCCAATATGCACTATTATATCAATGTCGCAGTAAAGGTGAAAGTTAGAGCTAAATAGGAAGTGCGACAAACTTACAAGTTATCGCTAATCGAATTACCACCTATTCAATGTACCTACTCTCCAAAAAAGATGAAGGAAAAAAGGTTATAAGAAGAGAGTGGAAGAATGCATGAGCATAAGTAAATCACTGCTCAAAAACAATCTCTATCCCAGCTCTATCCTAAGAGTGTAAGAGAGTTAGGTTACTGTTTCCTCGAATGTATTGTCTAGTTATGGTGATTCAATATACACGTAAAAATGATTTTAAGTATTGTACATATATTAAACGCTGCTGAAGAAAAAAAAGACAGGAGACACTCACCGACACAAAGTAGGTTAGAGTAGAAGAATTGAGATTCCGGTTATAGTTTATTCCACGAAATGTCACATTTAGTAAGAAGACAGCTTTCGTCAAAAGGAGAAAAGAAATGAGTACTTTTGTATTAAAACACGGAGAAAATTCCAATGCTTTTCTGGATGTAATACACCTTCCGAAAAACACACTGTGAGTAACAATCGATTGGCGAAACTATAATATTTTTCGCATATATTTGATTATTTTAACATAATCATAAACATAACAGAGATACGAGGATATTTCTTTTCAGTTTGGAGGATGTGTGCTTCTAAAGTTTGGGGTGCATATTCCTGGAGAAAGAAGTGGAGTGAGCCATACGCATACTAAAAATCCTACTTTTCCCCATTAATAGGCAAAACACCAGGATTGGTTAAGAAAATTTAAACCAATTAAAATGTAGGGAGTTGTTAAGTTTTGTGAAATTGTGGATCGTTTATTATATTCTCGCCTCACATCTGTAACCTGCTTTCAATACAAAAATATTTTTTTTACATTGATTACGAGGCCAACCAAGTAAGTCAACAAAAGTAGAAATAATATGTTGATATGCAAATCCTCAACTTACAGTATTTAGTTATTAAAATTCAACCGTTGTTAAATATAATTTATAAGTAATTTTTATTTGATTATATACCAATATTTAAAAAATGAATACTAAGTATCATTTGTAAAATAAAAATTATGTAAAACATATTAAAACTTTTGAACAATATGAAATGATAATTGTTTAAAATAAAAAAATGGTATACAGACGATGATAAAAAAACAAACAAGATAATCAGAAATTATAAAATTCATGTTCAAACAAATTTTACCGAATTCTAATTAAGATGTAAATATAAACGATTCTTAAGATATGTCATCTAATATAATTCCAATTATTAAGTATCATTTTTTCTGTTCAATAGACCTTAATTAAAGTTTACGGTCAGAAATCACATATAGAATTTAAATAATCATCTAATCAGTTTATTGTGTTCACATTATATTAATAATATCATAGGATCAATTTTAAAAAAGTGTTTGAAATATTTCGATTTCTTCGACCAATAGTTATAATTATTTCAAAATATTGAAGAAAATCATTCCATTTGGTTTTCTGGATTCTTATATTTTGATTGTGTATCCTAGATACATATTTTTAAAACATTAAAATAGTGAAATATTTCATATTGCCCATTTCATCCGATATTATAAATAAAAATAATGTAATTTGAATAAGTATGAATTAGACAGATTTTAGACACGCGGAATTTGACAGATTTTACCACTTTTTACGGTAATTCTATTATTTCTATCATTAAAGGTATAACATTATTATCTTTTCATACTAAAATAGATTGCCAATAATGTTATGAAAATAGAACAAAAGAAAATTAGTAATTAGATGTAAACGTAAAAAGTAATAGGCGATGGAATATCATAAAACAAGGCAAATTAGCCTGTAATCATGAAATCTCCCAAAATGAATATTATTTTATCAATTTGCCACTATAAACACTCAAAATTAATGTAGGTATATCGATTTTTTTCATTAGCTATATAGCTGTAATTTATTTATATGTATATATTATAACTAAACTTGCTAACTTAAACTATGTTTTCGCATAGCATTCAATAGAAAATTGGTGTAACAAAAATAAACTAAAATGACTAGTCTAAAGAATTTCTGTTATCGATTTCTATCAATTCGATTGCTTGAAATTGGAAGTTATTGTCAACCGAGTAAAGACAGCTTGTTATAAGATTTTCACGGATTGTTTTCATTCAAGCTTGATTAAATGATTAGGTAACCGCGCCACCGTGGGAGCTAGGGTGGGCTTAGCCCCCCCCCCCCAATAATTCCCTGCGCCATCTAAATACGTAATGAAAGCGATTTTTACTTTTACTAATTGAAACGTGAAATTAAACGGTAGATGACAACCTTATAACCCATTAGGATTTGCTTAGATTATATGAGCTACCGAACTTAACTGCTGCTGCCATTCACAATGTTATTATTGTCATTTTGCTGAGATTTAATTTGTCGTTGGAAAATTGCCGCGGCCAGTGTTACAACGGTGCCAGTAACATGATGGGACCACACTCAGGCGTAGGGAAATGTATACAGGACCAACAACCGGAGGCTTATATTACACATTGTCATGGACACTCGTTAAGCTTGACTGTTCAGGACAGCATTAAGAACTATGTGCTGTTGAAGCGAACTTTAGAAACAACCGAAGAAATTATGAAACTTATAACATATTCACCTCAAAGAGAACGAGTCTTAAATGATTTGCATGAAAGTAATCTAGTGTCCGATGGAAGTGAAATGATTGATGTAGGTGGTTTATTGAAATTGTGCCCAATCAGGTGTACTACAAAGGCGGCTTGTTTTAAACGCATACTTGAAAATTATGAGTTGCTGCTTTTGGATGTGTGGGATGCCTGTCTTCAGTGGAACTTGATTTTGGATATAAGATCACGCATTATTGGTTGTCAGACTCAAATGAATGACTTTAAATTTTACTTTGGTCTTCGGTTATACATACTTCTGTTCTCCCATACTGATAATCTTGCAAAAACTTTGCAGGGGAAGATTTTGGCAGTAGCTGCATTAACGCCTCACTAAAAGAACCACAGATGTCCTTTGCATTCTTATAGAACAGATGATTTGTTTTAATCGTTTTATGGTGTTGTGCTTATGAGAAAGAGTCCGCATATTTCCGAACCTGCATTACCGAGGCAAAGGAAAGACGCATCATCCTAAAGATACAAAGGATTATTACCGTCAGATTTATTTCGAATCCATTGATGGAATAGTGTCGTCACTGGAGGTCAGGTTTAGTCAAGATAGTTTTCAGAATTATGCGAAGCTGGAATGTCTTCTTTTGAATGCTCTCAAGAAGAAGAATATTGATGAGGAAGTGTTATTTTTCAAACAAAACTATTCCACAGATGTTAACGTCGACTTTCTGCTGCCCCAATTGGACGTGTTCAGAGTTATGGTTGAGAAATAAAAGCTGAACGCTGACTGCTTTGAAGACATTAGGGTATATGTGAGTGAGCTAGATGCTGAGGACCGAGCATTACTTTCTGAAGTAGTAATTATCTGCAAATTAATAGCCGTAAATACATTCAAGCAGAGCGATCCTTTTCCGCAGATTGAAAACTGAAGAATTGGATGAGGTCAACGATTACTCAGATCAGATTTAATAGAGTTCTTGTTCTTCACAGTCACAAATCCAGAACAGATGCCTTAGACCTAGTTATAATGTCAAATAATTTTGTCACGAAGCACGAAAACAGGTTTAGAAAGTTTGGTACATTTATTGAGAGTGATTTTAATAGGCCATAATTTGTTTTATCGTTTAGTGACTAAGTAAAGTGCGTTTAGCCTTTTATGAATAGCAGTTTTCATACGTTATCATGTACTAAAAATACCTTAGCTCTTAAGTTAATTTTGTATTTATATATTTTTGCATTGAAATACATAGTGTTTCCATATTTTTTGGACAAGTCATTTTCTTTGCTTTTGTTCTGTTAAATTACTGAATGTAACTTCAGCATTTAACACTTTGATAGAATGTTACAGTACTAGTACTGATATTTAGAAAACTTTTTCTATATAGTAGTTTGCAGCCTGTTAACTTACATATGTTTAATAAAGCAATAGTTTATATTGAATTTGTTCACAATTTTGTATTTTGTGTTGAATGGCGTCCTTTATACCTTTACACATCAAAAATATGTGGCGCGGCCCCTGTATATACAATATATATTTTGTCCTATACACGTAACACATGTATATACTATATATACATAATCGCCAAAAATGGCAAAAAGCTGGTTAGCTACAGACAATTTTAAAAGATATAAATTCATTCAAACCACAAAATAAA